>JADRCD010061593.1:0-11039 GCA_019843815.1 Montemys delectorum | reverse complement strand
AAAAAAAAATAAAATAAAATAAAGTCCCAGATGTAAGCCCGCCTTCCTGCGTTTATCCCCTCCAGTCACCCACTGAGCCTCCCCTTGCATCTGTGCACCAGTCTGAGGCTCCTCTCTTCCCTGTGAGACTGCTGTCTAGACTTACTTATCTAAGTATCATGTAAAACACATGGAGGCTCAGAAACAATCTCAGGGGCTGTCAGGGTCACTGGGCATGTGGCAGCTACCTCCCCAGAGACATGGGCAGGCACGTTTTTTTGGTAGTTTTTGTAGGTCACATACTGACTGTAAGGGTCTGGGTTTTCAGTTCCTTCCGAAGAACCTGCACTTGGTCTGTGTGGACATGCCTGGACATGAAGGTACCACCCGCTCCTCCCTGGATGACCTGTCCATAGTTGGGCAAGTTAAAAGGATACATCAGGTAAGCAGGACCCTTCACCAGAAGTCCCAGAGAGTTTCCCAGCACAGGGAAAGCAGGCGAGAGTTGCACATTGGCTCGTGGCCAGTCCCTAGTACATTCTTCCTCCAAAGCATTGCAAAGGAAACGGTAGACTAGGGCCATCTCTGGTCATTTGAGGAGAGCCTGAGCTTATTTCAGATGCTTTTCCTTTAAGTCTATTGAACCTTTTGGTTTTGTATTTTAAAATAGGACATCATGTAGACGAAAGGTTACTTTGAACTTCTGATCTCCTGCCCCCACCTCCCAAGTGCAATGATTACAAGACTGTGCTACCAGCCATATCTTGTGTGGTGCTGGGAATCTGTGCATGTTAAACAAGCACTCTACCTACTGCGGTCTACCCCTGCCCATCTGTACTAGCTGCCCATTTGTACATGAAGAAACATAATCTGGACAGCTTCCCAGCCCTCTGAGAAGCCTTGAACCTGTCTACCTGTAGAGGCCTGTTTTTCTGCTTCCATGTAGTTAGGCCTGGGAGGCGTTGCATGTTGTTGTATTTTAGTTTCCATCTCTACTTCTCTCCTACAGTTATTATCACTCATAAGCTCTTGAGCCCTTTCTTAAAAGAATAGTTTGTAAGTTTCTGGTTCATATTGGTGTTTTTTCCAAATAAGAATATTTACTTGATAATTTCTGCCTCCACTGTTAAACTATATATATATATATATATATATATGAATAATCCCATTACAGGTGGTTGTAAGCCACCATATGGTTGCTGGGAATTGAACTCAGGACCTCTGGAAGAGCAACCAGTGCTCTTAACCGCTGAGCCATCTCTCCAGTCCTAAACTATATATTTTAATACGAGCTTCTTGTCTGTCTCTTTGCTGTATTCTCAGCAGCTAAACATAGTTACTTGCACATAACAAGTACCCAACAAATATTTTTCCAGTGATGGACCAGATGGGTTTCAAATTAGGCAGGAGTCATCAAACTATGGCCCCAAAGCTGACATCTACTAGTTACTTTTGTAAACTAAATTTTCTTGATGCATAGCTATGCTTGCTTGCTTACATATTGCCTCTGGAAGCTATTGTGACACAGTAGCTGAGCTGAGTAATGACACAGAGACCAGCTGACCCACAAAGGGAGAAAGAAAAAAAAAAACATTGATGCCTTGGCCCTACACAGAATAGTTTATGACCTATTAAGGGAAGCCTCATTGTGTGATTTATATTTATAAATGACCTAACAGTCACATGTGCCATATAAAGGAAAGTACATATATGTCACAGGGCTCAACTAGGTGATGGGTCTAATAGCCAGTGTCAGATCCAGTGGAAGGTCCAACGGTATTGGGGGAGGGTATGTGCTCTGTAGCCCATGCTGACATCTCAGCTGTAATCACACCTCCTTTTCATTTCTCTTCCTAGTTTGTAGAATGCCTTAAGCTGAACAAAAAGCCCTTTCACCTTATAGGCACCTCCATGGGTGGCCATGTGGCTGGAGTCTATGCTGCTCACTACCCCTCTGATGTCTGCAGCCTGTCTCTCGTGTGTCCTGCTGGTGAGTAGTGCGACCAGGACAACCTTACCAGTGACTTGAATTTAAAGTCTGCACGGCTTCTACTGTCACTCCTTTGAAGAAGCTATCCTTCTGGTAGATAGACTTCAGAGGCAGGCAACGCTAGATGTTAACTCTGACCCGGTAACAGTTGTATGGTGAGAACCATAGCCAGATTGACTTGCCCTGTGTAGCCAACCCTGGTCCACAGAGAGCTGGAGGTAGGCAGTGGGCATGCGCACAGGACCAAGCAGCACCCGATACTCGTGACTGTGGTGTTTATGCCAGCCTCCAACATCTATTGATCCTCAAGAGCTAACATCTCTTCATAGATTTAATTCTTACTTAAACCTGTAAAGTGAAGGTACTGTTCTGCTCTCACTCAAAAGAATAAGCAAAAGCCAAAGACTTTTATTTATTTTAAGATTTTTTGATATTTATTTTATGATTTTTATTAGTATGTGTTTATTGTACAGAGTGCTGAATTTACAGAAATACTTTTATCTGAGGCGTTGTGAACTTTGACCATAGTCACCCTAAATCCCTATGTCCACCCCTCACTCGTCTCCTCCTTTTTCCTAGGTAGTCACATGACGAGAGCTTTATAAAAAGTCAGTGGACTTTAGCTTCTCCTCTTATATTTGTCTGCATATATTTTTACATGTCCAAACACACACACACACATCTTACAACACTTTGAGCTGTAACTCCAGAAATTGCTACTTTGAATTAGAGTTTTTAATTTATTTTTCTCCCATAAGTCTTTAATTTTAGATTGATAGCACATGGTAGATAAATAGTAATTTTTCCTCTCTCCAACTTGCGCCTCATCATCTTCTGTCTTTGATATTAGGACATTACTTACACATAGTAAAGTAGGTTTTGTTTGTTTGTTTGTTTGTTTTGACAGAGTATGTCTATTTAGTCAAAAATTAGCCTTGAACTTGTTATCCTCCTGCCTCAGCTTTCTGAATTCCAGAAAGCTGATGATCCACATTTTGAGAAGCATGTCTTATATGATGCACTGGAACCTAGTCATCAGCTGGACATTTGTAACTCATACTGAAGCTAAACTAAATTGACCTTTAAAACCTTTCAGTGGGGTGGTGGGACAGTTCAGTGGTTAGAACACTACCTGCTCTTCCAGAGGTCCTGAGTTCAATTCCCACCCAGCATATAGATGGCTCATGACCATCTGTAAAGAAGTCTGACACCCTCTTCTGGCATGTAGGTATACATACAGACAGAACGCTCCTACATAAATAAATTAAAAAAAAAAAAAAAAAAACCTTCAAGGCAGAGACAGGCAGATTTCTGAGTTCGAGGCCAGCCTAGTCTACAGAATGAGTTCAAGGACAGTCAATGCTACACAGAAAAACCCTGTCTCAAAAAACCAAAAACAAAACAAAAAAAACCCTTCAGCTAGGGGCTAGAGAGACGGCTCTGAGGTTAAGAGCACTGGCTGCTCTTTGAGAGGACCTGGGTTCAATTCCCAGCACCCATGTGGTAGCTCATAACTGTCTCTAATTCCAGTTCCAGGGGATCTAACACCCTCACACAGATATGCATGCAATATACATGAAATAAAAATACATAATTTAAAAACAGTAAAGCGTATTAAAAACAATACCCACAGAAATAGAAAAAAAACAATTCTTCGGTTACCATGAAAGTTGATCATTTGCAAGCCTGTTAAGGACACTGAACTCAAAGACAATTCCCAGTGTGTCTTCTCTTCTCCCAGCATCGGCTCTGAAGTGGCTTGCTCTTTTAACAGTAAAGTTTGAGGACTGAAGGAACAGCCCCTAGAGACGGTGACTCACCTTCCCGGTAGAGGTCAGCCCTGGGCTTTCTTTCCCTCATATGCTTCCTTCAGTCTCGTTGAATAATGCTTGCCTGCGGCTTCCCACTCTCTCCAGCTCATCCCAGTGGGGCTTGCTGAAATGCAGATTCTGATTCAAGAGGATAAGGGACAGACTGAGTTTCTGTATTTCATGTTAGTCTGTGGCTACTGCATGTGCAATCAGTCCTAAAACATGATGATGTTTTAATCCGGACTAGCTTAGAGTTTATTACGTAGCCCATGCTGGCATTGAACTTGTGATTCTCCCGTCTCTGCCTCTGGAGGCATCTATGTTCCACCATACTCGACTCTCTCTGTTTCTCAAAATATGGTGTTTACTTTGAGCAATGATGCCAGTACCAATGAAAAGGGGATCTCCTGGTGAATGACTCCTGACACATTAACCCCAGTTTGTCGTCAGACGTTTTCTGGGGGCGTGGTGAAAAGGTAGGTGTGTCATTGGGCTCTTCTGTTTTGCATCCCAGGCCTGCAGTATTCAACTGACAATCGTTTTGTACAACGGCTCAAAGAGCTGGAGGATTCAGCTGCCACTCATAAGATTCCCTTGATCCCATCCACCCCGGAAGAGATGAGTGAGATGCTCCAGCTCTGCTCATATGTCCGCTTCAAGGTGCCCCAGCAGGTATGGTGTCTCGGTGCCACTCCCTTGCCCTCTCTGCAGCACCCCCACCCAGACACACAGATCCTCTTGCATCTACCGTCTGACTTGATTCTGTCTGCTCCGTTTTTTCAACACGTAGCTTACCTGTGATATGTCAGACACTGTGCTGAGCACTGTGGTAAGTAGGAAACACAGGGAACTTCCCTGGGTAGATAGAATCCAGTGCAGCAGGTGGACATTAATAGATAAGACTTTACAAATTGAAATGAGTTTTAGAGGTAAAATGAAGACGTGTCCATTAAAAACAATTTTTTTGGATGAATCCAAAAGGCTTTTCATCTATGAGAGTTATATTTGTTGATAGTGAAAATCAAAAAAATTTTAACATAAACATGTACATTTGCCACCAGATATGATGTCACCTCATGTTATATAGTATGCTTAAGAGAACATAGATGAAAGGCAGCGACATTGAGCATCATTGAGTATGAGCACAACGTGACCTGATGGTCTCCTAAGACCTGCTCCTGGATGTTGTAGGTCTCTATAGTTTATGGGAATGAATCTGTGTTTTTTCTAAGTGTAGTGGGGGAGCCACTGAAAGACTATAGGAGACACAAATAGAAACAAGGCTACTTGGAATATTCTTTGACTTAGAGATGATGGTACAGACTGGGGTGGGGGCCCTAAGAGACGAGGACTGAGGTGTTGTCTGTGTATCTGTGCATCACACGTATAGAGTGCCTACAGAGGCTAGAAAAGCACATTAGGGCCCCCGGAACTGGAGTTACAGATGGTGGTGAGCCTTCTTGTTGGTGCTGGGAATTGAACGTGGGTCCTCTATAGGAGCTGCAGGTGCTGTTGACTATGGAGCTCTCTCTTCAGAACACCCTAGTTTGCTTCTGTAAAGCCTCTCAATTATATTCTATATTCTGGGGATTCACAAGCCCAGCCCTAGACAGTGTGGGAACGTCCCGACTGTTCTCCCCTGTGCTGCCCTGTGCTATAAAAGGCTGGAGGAAGGGAGGCTTCTCTTGTTTTCTAACTCTGGATTTTTCATCCTCAGATCCTTCAAGGCCTTGTTGATGTTCGCATCCCTCATAACAACTTCTACCGGAAACGTAAGTAGCCCCGCTCCAGCTTGCAGCGTAGTGGCTGACTGCCTTGTAATTTGTGAGCTTCTATACTTGGAATGTTTTTTCTGGGCCCTTAAGAAAGGAGGTGGTGGCTTGGGCTTGAAGAATCTCTGACTACAGGGACACCTCTGTGCAGAACCTGCATACATACACTCACTGTGTGTTTCTTTTCTGACAAGTGTTTTTGGAAATCGTCAATGAGAAATCCAGATACTCTCTGCATGAGAACATGGACAAGATCAAGGTCCCAACACAGATCATTTGGGGAAAACAAGACCAGGTATGTCGTAGGGCCCTGTAGAAGAAAAGCCAGTGGTAATCTTTAAAGCAAGCCTCCCTGGGGGGCTTTTTGTGTCAGGTGCCAGTGTCTGCCACAGTTCTGTGAGCTGAGAGCATTGATGGTTGATTTTTAACATGAAAGAGAATTTATTTGTTTATTAAGATGAGATTTCTTTCTTTCTTTTTTTTTGAGACAAGGTTTCTCTATGTAGCCCTGGCTGTCCTAGAACTCACTCTGTAGACCAGGCTGGCCTCAAACTCAGAAATCTGCCTGCCTCTGCCTCCCAAGTGCTAGGATTAAACACATGCGCCACCACTGCCCGGCGGTTTCTTTTACCATGTAGCCCAAGCTGGCCTTGTCCATGAGATCTTCTTTGCTCCACATCCCAATCCTGGAATTGCAGGCTACCAGTGTGCAGTACTGGGCCTTGTACATGCTAAGCAATCACATTACCATAAGCTATACTCCCAGCCCTAACTTGTCAGTCAGCTGTAGAGACATGGACCTATATTCTGCTACATAAGAAGGTGAAGCAGAGTGTTTCTGTGTCTAGGAAATGGCAGCCAGCTTAGCAATACAGGCCCTGTTTGAATCGAAATTACCAGAAGCCATTCTGTCACATGATACAAAAAATACCCCCAAAATTAATCCGTGTAAATTTGTGTCCTTTACTTCCAAATCTTAGTTCCTGTTTCCTTTACTTCCTTGAAAGATTTTCTTAAGCCAGAAGTTGGAAAACTTCCTGTAAAGAGCCAAATAGTAAATAATAGTAGCTTTGCTCTCCATGGTCTCTGTCACATTTCACTCAGTTCTGTTCTGTGTGTGAGGTATCATAGATGATATATAAAGATATGACATGGCTGTGTCACAGGGAACCATTGTTTACAAAAACCAGTTAACAACAGCAGGGACCATCGTTCAGAGGCAGAGCACTCAAGCAGCATGTGTGAGCAGGCTCTTGGTTCAATTCTTAGCTCTGTAAAACAAAGCAGAACAAAAGGCAGCTACTGTTTACCTGCCCCTACTCCGGTTTACAAGCATATGTATGTACAGTTCCAGGGGATCTGACACTGGGATAGCCTTCCTATGCCAGCCATGTGCATGGTGTACAGACATATATACAGGCAAAGCATCTATACACATACATTTTTAAAAAATAAGACAAAGGCAAAAAAATACAAAATATTCTTTTTACCATAATTCATCAGTTTTAGCTGCTCTATTTATTGAAAAATAGTTAATTACATTTTATTGTGTATGTGTGGCAGGGTGGGGTATAGGTGTGGGTGGCAAGCTCCCTTACTCCCTAAGCCATCTTAGTGTCCCTGCTTTATGGTTGCTGACCTTGTGTGTGGTAGAGCTCACCTGGGCTCACCTTCCGTGGCCTGGTCACAGAGCTCTCTAACCACCACAGGATCCTCCCATTCACAGCTTGTCTCGACTCCCATGCACAGCCATGCAACCTCTTAAGTTTGTGTCCTCCTTCTTCAACTTTGGCCTTTCTAGAAATTGTATACAAATGGTGCCATGTAGTCGACAGTCCTTTGCAGGTGGCTTTTATCACTGTAGCATCCTTCTAAGATTCATCTACACACATCAGTTTTGGTTGGTTGGTTGGTTTTGGTGTTTTTGATTTTGTTTTGTTTGTTTGTTTGTTTTTGGTGGTGGGTCTTGTTATTTGAGATAGGGTCTCACAATGTAGCTCTGGCTGTCCTGAAACCTACTCTGTAGACCAGGCTGGCCTCGAACTCACAGATAATCCACCTGCCTCTGCCTCCTGGGCCTAAAGGCATGAGCTACCACGATCTGACCCATAATTATTTTCTTTTTACCACTGAATATTTTTTTTAATGGCATAAATGTTCCACATTTACTTACTAGCAATTTAAATTTTACATTTACAACATGGGCTATAGTGTCCTGATCCATTCAGACTACATACAGTAGTTTGTTTCCATTAGGGTCCCCTGAACTTCAGAGTGTATTTGCTGTGAACAAGAACACCTTTTCAGGGCTGGAGAGATGGCTCAGTGGTTAAGAGCACTGACTACTCTTCTAAAGGTCCTGAGTTCAATTCCCTGCAACCACATGGAGACTCACAACCATCTGTAATGGGGTCTGATGCCCTCTTCTGGTATGTGTCTGAAGACAGCAACAGTGTATTCATATAAATAAAAATAATTCTTTTAAAAAAAAAAACCCACCCTTTCATGTAACCAAAGCACATTCTGGAAATGAATGAAACAGCCCACAGTCCATTTTTGCCATTTGCCTCAGGTTATGCCTCTTCATCCTCCAGCTGCCCTGAGCCATTACCCAGCCCAGGAGCTCATGGTGCGTGCATGTCTGTCTTTATTCTCATTTAATTGGAGGCATTCCCTGACTGACTTTGTCATTCATTTGTTGAGGTGTTCAACACATTATTTGGTTAGTTACTTTATAAAACACTCTTTAATTTGAGTTTCTCTGCATTGTCTCTTCATTGGGGCTGGTCATTTTAATAGTCTCACCGGGCTGTTTCTAATAAGCAGGTTGTAGACAGTTACTTTGAAACCAAGAAATTATCATGCTCTTCAAAAACATTCCCATCCGCACCTGATTTATTGTCATCTATGATGATTCTTGACCCAAAAAGTCTTTCTTCATCCTTAAGAACCCTGCAGTAGCTGAGTGTTACAAAGCCCACGCCTTTGATCCCAGCACTCAGGAGGCAGAGGCAAGCAGATCTCTTGAGTTTAGGGACAGCCTGGTCTACAGAGTGAGTTCTAGGACAGCCAGGGACACAGAGGGAAACCCTGTTCCAAAAACAAAACAAAACACAACACAACACAAAAGCCGGCAGTGCTCATTCTATCTTGCTGGTCATTTAGGTTCCCTTCAGTTTTGGACTGTAAGCAGCACTCCAGTGAGCATCATTATACATGTGTGTTTGTGGACCATGATGATCCATCTAAAGGATGTGAAGTTACCAGATCAAAAAACATACGTGCTCAAAGTTTTGATAAGTTTTGTCATATAGGCTTGTATTGGTTTCAGAAGGCTGCAGCAACTATGTACTAACGCCTGGCGGGGTGGGGGTGGGGGTTCAACCAACCGAGAGAAATGTATTATCTTTCAGTTCTAGGAGCTGCAAGTCCAAGGTCAGGGTATCAACAGGGCTGGTTCCTTCTGAGAGCTCTGAAGGAGACTCTTCTCCATGTCCCCTAGCTTCTGGTGCTTGCAACCATCTTTGGCATAATCCCTGGATTCTACCTTCATCTTCACGTGGCATTCTGTGCATATGTGTGTATCTTGATCCCCCTCCTCCTCCTCCCACCCCCTTTAAGGACATCAGCCATATTGGATTAGGGCTTCCCTGCTCCATTATGACATCATCTTAACCAGTACACCTACAATGCACTATTCCAAATCAGGCCTATGCCCACTTCAAAGTAAGAATTTATGGGGATAAAGTAAGAAGAGGCAAAGAGAAGTGTATAAAGCAGAGGAACAACAGTGTATTCTAAAGTGTGCGCAGGGTCTTCTGTCTAAGAATATCGTGAGAAAGAGATTAAAAACAGGCTTTTTTTCTGATTGTTTTATCTTACAACAAAATATCTGAGGCTGGGTGGTTTATAAGAACTTAGAAGTTTATAAGCTAATGGTTCAGAGGCTGGCAAGCCCATGTGCGGAGTACTACCACGTGCTCAGCTTGTAGTGAGGGCCTTCCTGTGGTATAACATGGTTGAGGGACAGCATGATGGTGACATTAGTCCATTCCTGAGGACAGAGATCTCAGTGGTTCATTAATCCATTCAGGAGGATACAAGTTCCAATGAATGAACTTGTGAGAGACACATTCAAGCTCTGGCAGACCCCAGGGTGAAGATCACCATTGTGTGTTGCAGTAATTTCTTACCCCAATAAGCCCATATAAAAAAACCCACACAACTCAGTTATTATATTTGTAAGCTATATGCTTAGATTGGGCAGATCTGTCACTGTACTAATTTATTCCTAGCTTTGAGACCCCTTGCTACTTGTAGCTTCTCCAGGCCAGGTAGTTCTTCTCCATCTTCCTTCCACTTCCTCTTCCTCCATTTCTCACTCCTCCCCCTCTCTAAAACCTCCATCTCTCACTCCACCCCCTCTCTAAGAATTCCATCTCTCACTCCTCCCCCTCTCTAAGACCTCCAGTCCCACCTCTCCCTCCACTGCCCAATCATTAATTCTAGCCTTTCTTTGACTAGTCAGAATGGGGAGAAGGTTAAGTGAGATCATCTGATCTACTTTGTGGGGGGCAGCCCCTCTTGAGGAAGCAGAATTAACATCAAAATACAAATAGTACCAGGGCAACCCACAACAATTGTGAGTCCCTGTGTGGGCAGAGCAGAAGCAGAAAGTCACTCTGTGCTTACAGAGACCAAAAATGAATGATGGCTCAGGCAGAGAATGGGGAGGGATGTTGGGAGCTGGTGTTGTGAGTTGGTGCTCACAGTGTATGTAAAGGGTAAAGCAGATGAGCCTAGGCCAAGACTGGCCCAAGGTGTAGAGCAAAGGAGCACAGGGAGAGGAGGGGGCCCCACTCTCCCTCCAGCCACACCTCTCCCCACCCTACAGCCAGAGGGACTGAAAGCAGCTTTGTGTCTGTACAGCCAGAGAGACCCAGAAGCTTGACCAGCAAGGGCTCAATCAAAAGAAAAAAGCCATTCGTGTCTTTTTTTTTAATTTTTTTTTTTAATCTCCCTTTTTAATGCTGGTCACTTGAGGGCTTGCAAGGATAGGTCATAGTCCATTATCCTGTAGAGCAGGAAGATCAAGAGAGCCAGAACACCAGCCTCAGGCCTCAGAAGTATGTTCTAGCTCTACCTTTGTCCTCCCTCAGCCTGTAACCCCAAGCAAGTACCCCGGCCTCTCCAAGCTAGGGTGTCTGTTCTGCTGCTGGCGTAACTGAGATTCAAGGGCAGCAGCTTGTATGGAAATAATGATCTTTTTTAGCAAGATGCATGTGATTTATCCCACATGTCCTTTTCCCTTCACAGCTGGCCTCAGCCTTTCGGCAAGAATTCCTTCCCAGATTCTGAAGTCCATTTTGTTGCATAGTGTAGCATCCTATGGTGTGCTACAGATATGATGAAGCCTTTTATATGTTGTGCATCCTGAGGCCAGAGGCCAAATAACAGAGGCTTCGCGGGGGGGGGGGGGGGGGGGGG
>JADRCD010061589.1:0-11843 GCA_019843815.1 Montemys delectorum | reverse complement strand
CCCCCCCACCACCAACTTGCTTCTTGGTCATGATGTTTGTGCAGGAATAGAAACCCTGACTAAGACACAGACCCTGACTGAACAGCTCTGCCTACCTTGTGCAGGAAGTGCCAAGAGCCATGTGACCTGACTAGAACCTGGTGGTTCTGTATGCTCCTCTTCTACCCTGCTGTTCTGTTGTCTGCCAGAAGACCCTCAAGTTGCCTCCACATATTTACTGACATATTCTTTAAGAGCTCCTCTGTTTATTTGCTCCATGTAAATAAAAGAAAACCATTTGAAAGGCATTGTTTATTTTATTTACAACTCTTAGGGGAAGCTGGGAGTGGCATTGTGTAATAGGTACAACCCTGAACCTTTGAGAGAGACCCTAACAGAAGGAAAGACGTGAGCCCTGGGACATGGACAGGTTCCTCCACCTTCTGCTACGTGGGATTTCTCATAGGTATCCAGAGATAACGCATACAGAGCAAAGTCTGTGGCCACAGTTATTTCCCATTTATGCACAGCAAGCCCATGGGCACAGAATAGTGGGCTGGTGCAGTGTAGTGGGCAGCTACTTGTGTCTGTGGAGTCAGGATGGGAGTCCTCAGGTACTTGGTCTTGCTATAGAAAACATTGTAGATTCTGGCGGAAGCTGAATGTGCTTTGTGTGCAACTTGGTTTAATGACTCCTGAGTCTCTCGTTCCCCGTGGGGAATTTGCTGAGCTTCTTCAAAAGCCACTGGGATTTCATCTCCTGGCATTAACTGTGATTAACATGCTTCTTCCTCCATCCATGGGAAACTGCATGGGCTTGGCCCATTATCCAAGGTCAGGGCTCGACTCCTGACAAGTTCTACAGTGTGAAAAGCCTCAAGGCACAGAGTGGAAACTAGCCTGAAACCTCACCACAGTTACTTACAGGCCATGGCATGCTTTCCACCCATGTAGCATCTGAGTTGCTTTTCCTCTAAGAAAGAGGGTGGAGAGGTCCCCACCCCAACCCCAACTCATATGCCAAAACTTAATTCTACTGTGATGGTATGCAGAGCTGAGGCCTATGGGAAGGTGTCTTAGTCACTATTCTATTGCTCAGAAGAGACGCTATGACCAAGGCAACTCATTTTTTTAAAGCATTTAATTGTGAGCTTGCTTACAGTATCAGAGGTTAGTCCATTATCATTGTAGTGAGGAACAGTGTGGTGTGCAGGCAGAAATGATGCTGGAGAAGTAGCTGAGAGTTCAACATCCTGATCCACAGGAAGAGAGAGAGGAGGAGGGAGGGGGAGGGGACTCTGGGTTTGGCATGAGCTTTTGGAAATCTCAAAGTCCACCCCCAATGACACACTCTCTCCAACAAGGCTGCACCTTCTAATCCTTTCAAATAGTGTCACTTCCTGGTGACCAAGCATTTAAATATATGAGCCTATGGGGGAATTCTCATTCAAACCACCATGGAAAGTGACTAGGTCTCCAGAATGGAGCCCTCATGAATGAAATTAGCTCTTTTATGAAAAGGTCTCCAAGAGAGCCCCTGTTCTGTGGATGTTAAGACACTAGAAAACTCAGAAGCATGCAACTTGTGTCTACAAGACTTTGGAGCTAAGATCTGGAGCGGTCTGGTAAAGTTAGCATCCCATCATCCAGACACTATATGCAGCCCTTGCCAACCCTTGGCAGCTCATCAGAAAAGTCCCCATAGGCCAGGCACGGGTAATGGGAATCTATGGCTAAGTGGAGAGCTTGTAAGGAAGCTCCACTTTGTTTCCACCCCTTCCTGTTGTTGGACTTGCATGTACATGTGTGGTATGATTGGCATGTTTGCTTTTTCTAAAACCTAAGCTCTAAAATGAAATCCTATTAATCATTGTGACAGGCCAGGGGGTGGAGTAGCAGCTTTCAGCAGGGATTGCATGGGCTGCCTCTGGAAGGCCTCCCATATCTGTGGGGACAAGGAAACCACTGTCCAGTACCGCTGGACTTTCTTCAGGAGCCTGTTGAGGTAGACTAAGCATGTCTTGGTCCTTCTAAGTTAAGTATATGTTATATACTTTAAATGCAAAGATCATTGTCTTGAAGAGAAAACTTACACATAATGTCAAATTTTTACAGACATACAGTTAGCAAGTTATGACAAGGGTTGATGCCCAACTAAGTGTGTTATGTATTGAGGAGATTCTGCCAGGGGGAAGGTTGCTGCTGAAGTATAGATAGCCTTCCTCCTAGAGCTCAGTGTCTGCAGGCACCCTTGCATCCCACTCCATATTACCCCAAGTAACCCTAACTAGTTGAAATGATTCAAATTATGAGGTCATCTTCAACTCCTGTGAAAAGTTACTAAAGTATGAAATTTTGTATCTATACTTAATAAAAGGTTTCTGAGGCCAGTTGCTGGTTATCCATCTGTGCAACACATACATACATACATACATACATACATACACACACACACACATATGCAGATGCACACACACATGCGCACACACACATACAGACACACAGTACACACAAACACACATACACACACATACACGCACACACACACATACACACACATATACATATATGTATATACATACAGTCGTTTTAAGAGGCAGTGTTACTAGCTGTTGAGCACACAAGCCTTGGAAGCAGATTTTAAATCCTGCCTCCTCCCCTTGCCAGCTGTGAGAACTTGGACAAGCTATTTAACCTCTCTGTGCCCTTTCCTCACCTGTGAAAAAAAGATAACAGTGCCTAGCTCATGGGGTTATTAGGAGGATTAGATGGATTAATACATGTAAAGCACTTAAAATAGTGTCTGGCACACAGCCAGAATGCTCTCACAAACTCATTGACTGCTTACTGTGGCTTTCTGGGTATTTTAAGTTCCTGATGCTGTCACATGTCATCTAAAACTAGTTCAGAGATTTCCCTAATTTACACATTCTGTAGGAATAACATTTTGCTATGCATAGATCTTCATAGTAGCTGTATTATTAAAATCTTGTACAGTCCCAGCGTGGGTATGGTGAGGGCTTGGGAAGTGCTGGGCTATCTGGGAAGGAGGACTAATGCAGAACCCAGCCTTTGCCATTCAAGGTGTCATGAGAAATGGCCTCCAACAGTGTTGCTGAGCCCAACTAACCACACAGAAACTGTTCTCTTGCAGTTTGAGGAACCACCAAATGCCGAGGAGAAAGTACCAATCCCACAGCTTGAGGCCTCTTGTCAGGGATCCCACACTGTCATCTGAGGTGTCAGAGCAATGCCTCCTCCCACTTCTGTTCAGTGTATTATGTCCCTAAGACACATTACAAGACAAGGCTGTCACAAATGTCAGAATTACACCTGCCAATGTCACCAGGGCAGGACTGTTCATGTCACTAGTGACTGCCTTGGCAAATCTCTCTTCAGTTCACTTTGTTCTGAAGATGCCTCAGCTCAGAGGTTCTGGGGAAAGCTTAGGAATATCTTGGAGCCAGGGATAGGAGACCTGGAAAAAGACCTCCCTCCCCCAGGGACTGCCATAGTAGCCCCACTGCAGAGCAGGGCCATGTTCCTGATCTGTGGGTTCATCTTGCTAACGCTGGATGTGCTTAGTGATCCATTTCTTTCAGAGGACTGCTCCCCATCTTAAACAAACAAGGGTGACATTAACCACATCCATCACTTTGAATAATGTCCTATCTGGATAGCACCTCTTCTGAGTTGTGTGGAGAATAATTTCTAGATAGGTGGATAGACATCATAAAAGCATACCATTTGTGTTCCCACAATCACCCTTATTAGGCATTCATTTAGCATTCCTCTTTTCTATTTAGGAATTCTTTAAGTCATTTTATTATCTTGTATGGGTGACTTTCCCGAGTGTAAGTCTATGAGCCATGTGCACACAGTGCCTTCAGAGGCCAGAAGAGGACATCAGATCCTCTGGGACTAGAGTTAGGAAGGGTTGTGAGTCACCATATGAATGCTGGGAATTGAACCATGGGCCATCTGGAAGAGAAGCCAGTGCTCTTAAACTCTGAGCCTTCACTCTAGCCCCATCTTTTCCACTTTTAATTGATTAAAGCAGAGAGGCTCATTGTCTGGCTCCCATACACCATTAACAACAGCAACAAAGATGTTTACACATGCAATTCCAGTTGTAGTCACATGACCTGTTACAGGAGGTGGGAGTTTCTTGTTTTTAAAAAAAAATGTGATTAAGCAAATAAACCATGGTCCTGTCATTGGTTATTCTCCAAAGGCTTCTGACTCTAGTGTTATCTCATGAGACTTTAGATCCGCCTACCTTAAAACTAAGAACCAGCATATAGCAGGAGCACAC
This sequence comes from Montemys delectorum, assembly GCA_019843815.1. Lineage (NCBI taxonomy): Eukaryota > Metazoa > Chordata > Mammalia > Rodentia > Muridae > Montemys > Montemys delectorum. The sequence continues at coordinate 7,549 of JADRCD010061589.1, read as the reverse complement.
GTGGCCCCAGCATTCTCAAACAATTCCTGGAGGCCTTCAGCATAGGCAGGACCCATGTTTTCTCAGATGAAGGATGACAGTGCTCCATGCCTGCCATGAGAACAGGTGCTTTGGCTTGATTTTGTCTTTACATAGCTGAGGTCACCATTTAAATCTTTTTTGTTTTGCTTTTCAAGATGTGATTTCTCTTGTGTAGCCCTGGAACTTTCTCTGTAGACTAGGCTGACCTCTAACTCACAGAGATCCGCCTGCCTCTGCCTCCTGAGTACTGGGATTAAAGGCACATGCCATCACACAGCACCATTGAAATCCTAAATGTTGCCTACAGGCTCATGTTTTGAGCACTCACTCTCCAGCATTTAGTGTGGTTTGAAGGCTGTGGAACCCAGCTATGTGAAGCAGAGTGCATAAGGATTATACTGGCCTGGGGTTCCAGCCTCCTTTTCCCAATTCCTGGTAACCATGATGTTGGCAGGAACTCCCACTGTCAACTCCCACTGCAAAGCCTCCTAGCCATGCTTTCTCCTAGTATAGTGGAGACACTATAAAACCATGAGCCAAAATAGAAATCTTCCTCCATTAATTCTGTCACACTGATGAGAAAATATACTTACAAATCCATATCTAATTTTTTAGAGATAAAAATAGAATTATTACTATTTTAGTTTTACTGTGTAAGCAATTTTTTGTTTGTTTGGTTCGGTTTGGTTTGGTTTTTTAAAGACAGGGTATCTCTGTGTAGCTTTGGCTTTTCTGGAACTCGCTCTGTAGTTCAGGCTGTCCTCAAACTCAGAGATCAACCTGCCTCTGACTGCCGAGTGCTAGGCTGGGATTAAAGGTATGTACCATCACTGCCAGGCATGAAAACAAATTTAAGCAGATACCAAGAGGGGAAAAAAAACCAACAATAAAAAGCCAACAACAAAGAAGAACAAAGCTTTGACTTAGGCGGTACATGTTGGAGTGGCTTCTTTCAAAACACGGTTCATTCCACACACACTTTCTGACTTCATGTCAAACACCCTGCTGAGGCTCAAATAAGGACCCCAGACCAGTCAAAGTTTAACTCAGTTTTATTGTCCAGTTTTGAGTATTTTCAAATTATACAACATGCAGTCTGCCCGAGTATCCGTACATCTTCTTCGTTTTAGAACCTAGGAGATAAGCAGAGTTTTCCACGGGCCAGGGAGGGTTGCTTCCAGATCTTGGGGACATTTCTATCTCACAGGATAGCTATTTAAATACACGTTGCCATTATCCCCCATCAAACCACAGAAACAAGTTTGTCCACAATTTTTCTTAATGAAATCTACTGTACAGAACATAAAGCCCAGAGAACACACATCTGCAGTACACATGACACTTTACAAACGAGACAGATAGAATTCTACAGAAAGCCCTATTCCCCTTTTATCTGCACACATGGGAAGTGTTTAAAATTGATACACAGTTTTCAGTAAATAAGCAGACTTCGCAGACCAGTGTTTCCTTTGGCAGTTATCTGGTCCTTCCTCAATAGTTCTTTAAAAACTCAAAATTATGTTAGGAAGCAGTTTTAAAGAGCGATGGTTCTTTAGCTTGATCAAGACAGTCAGAATGGGACAATGAAGTGAAACCTGCCCAATGACAAACTTCTGCGAATGACAAGCTTCCCTCAATGTCTTCTACCTAGAGTCCCAAGGTGCCTGCCCTATAAAGGAGTAATTGAAGCTTTATGTTCCTTTAGCTATTCTTCTACGAAAGTGAAGCTGACAGAAACCCCATTCCCTCAAGCTCTTGTGAAGCCTCGGGAGCACACAAGATGGAAAAATCAAGTCTCTGTATGGACTTGAAGCTTCAAGGTGCTGCTGGAGCTACATTCTAAACAAACATGTTTAGCCCTTCATTTATTCCAATGTTTCTATGAATTCTTCACCACGTGATTCTATATCCTTTAAAAAGGCTTAACACCTCTGACAGTTCTACCTGCTGTCCACTAAAGCAAACTTCTCATCATCTGAAGAGATGAGACCTACATACAGGATTCTCTAAAGACTGATCAAATGCAGTTGGTGTTATAAGCCCCCACCATTAACTGCTACCTTCAATAACATTCATAATCATCACCCCAACGGCTGGCAGCCAGAGGTTATTTGTCTAAACCATTTGGCTGTTCTCCTACGGCACCTCAGAGTAAACTTTCAAGAAGTAGGTATGAGATAGTAAGTTATTCAGAGAGTATACATTGGTGTACATTCCAGCAATGTGAAGCATGTGACTGAGATGGAACCATCCACTTGGCTGTTGAGAAGTGGGATTCTTACAGCTAGAGTATAGGATGTAATAGCTTGTCAAGAATGAAAACTTTATAAACACGGCCTTTTAAAAAAGTGTCCTGAGAGCACACTGTTCTGATAAAAGAGCTAATAGACAATGTGAGATTAGGGATTGCTTGAATAAACCACATAATCTGTTCCAATGACGTGCCTAGCTTTTAGTCACAGTGTGAGAAAATTAGATTAGAGGTCTTATAAAGACTGGCACTAGATGAACTGACTGGCTGATCAGCAACTAGCAGAATTATCTCTAAAAGACATCAAAGCCAACTTTCTCTGTGAATAAAAGTACAGTGAATTTTGTAAGGCCCTTGTAGAGATCAAGTAATATGAACTACAAATGAATGCTGCCTTTTAAAACTTGAAAGTGTCCCATGATTCTTCAGAAGTAGAAAATGGGAACCTAGGGGGAAATTGCTTTAGAAAGACTCTAAAGTCATCCATTTTCTAATGGCTGCTAATGAAAGCCAAGAATAGGATGTTACTGACCTGCACCCAATTTCTAAATGCAAAGTACTGCAGTTGTCTAAAGGACAATAGCAGGTCCTATAGACAAGAAGCATTTCATTGGTGGTCCTCTAAAAGGCCGACGTTTCAGCTTCCAAGTCGGAGGCACACACAGACAGCAAGCTTCTAATCTAGCATCAGTTAGTACTGATGAGGTTTGCAAACTTGCTCCGCAAAGGGCCCTTCTATCAGACTCCAAATAGCAGCCAACCAGTTACGTTGAGCAGACAGTGGCAACAACATCAAACAAACCGAACACAGGTAAACAAACACAAAATCATCTCTGTAAAATAAATACTTCAATAGAAGTTGTCTTCTTTTCATGCCTACTTTAAAACAAAACACTGTTATAAAGGGCAACATCTAACAAATAAATTAAGTCAAATCAGTGTTGGGAAAAGTCTATACAAAAGAATCTGGGAGGTAATATACACAACCCTCAACATTTCATACACGCATGTGCATGACCACACACATTAGCTACACTAACTTTTTCGACCCCACTCTCACAGCCATGAGAAAGCCTAGAGTCTCCCCTTATCCCAGGGGTACCAACTTCAGAAGACAGTGTGAGCTCATATTTTTTGGGCACATAAGAAGACAATGTGGGTAATTTCTCTGAGGTGGATGGGGATTTACTATCTAAACCACAAATTAATGAAAACAAATAGCAGCACACAGTATCGACTACTTAAGTCTGTCAGTTTCTCTTGAAACTCTTACTACTTGGTGACTGATCCTTTTAGTATGCCCAACTGGACGTAGTCTCCTTTCAATTCATGGATCTGAACAAAGTAATGATTAAATGTACAAAAACAAAAAAACAAAAAACAAAATCAAAAAAACAAAGGACAAAAAAAAACCCCAAAAAATTAAAAACAAACAAACAAAAATTCCAGTTATACTGATTTTTCTGCCCCCCCCCCAACTGTGTCTCAAAGAAGGAAAAAACCTATTTGGTGCCAAAGAGAATTAATTCAGCAGTTTGCAATGATAGGTTACAATAAAAAACAGACAGGCATAAATCTCATCAATGACTTTCCTGTGAGGGAATTCTTTTCCAACTACTGTATTGACGCTGGATCTCTTTAGGAATATCTCCTCAAGCACGAGATGGTTTGCTAGAGAAAGAGGCTAGCCCAAGACAGGTTCCAGGGGATCCAGAGGGAGCTGGGAGGCAGGGAGGCAGCCCCATCTCCACTCACCCAATTCTGTAGCATTTTCAACACTTGTATACGAACGGTGTTCAAACAACCGGGCTGGCCAGGACTAGTCACTGCAGGTTCACCAGCGAGCAGCTTGGAGGTGAATTCTACGACTCTTCACATTTTCATAGATGTGTCTGAATGAGCAAATTCTACACTGCTATTGTCAAACTGTTTTTCTGCCTTGAAGAAATCTGCTTTGCATTTTAACAGATGCCATACTAAAAGGTCTATTTTACAGATCCAAAGATATGACCAGGATATTTAAAATGCTCTCTGGGGTTTGGAAAAGTGTTCAGAATGAAAATTTTGAACCCTATAGCAGCACTTTTTTTTTGTTCCCTAAAAATATAAAGTAATGTGTTTATTTTACAGGAAACCAGACAGTCGAGGCAGAGTGTGGTCACTGGTTCCACTGCACTTGGTTGTCCCTCCAGGATGGCACAGCAGGGCGTTCCATTCCAATAGGCCAGTGCACTGCAGGGGCCCCCAGAGACCACACAACCCTGGAGGCTGAGAAGTGGCGAAGTCTGAGCAGGAAGTGGGTATTGCATAACCACCTCCTTCCAACTTCTTAGGAGAAGGATCCAAGCACGCATCTGTGCACACAAATTCTACACAGCGCAAACACCTGAATCTGGTGTACTACAGACGGCTGGGCAAGCAAGTGTAAAAAGAAACGGAAACTGTATAGGAGGGGAAATAAAGTAACTGGTGACTAATATAGTCCTTTTCATGCTACGTGGAGTCATATCTGTTGAAAAAGAATGAAAGAGAACATAGGCGTTAGTGATCAGCAGATTCACTCCTCAGACTTCTGTCTCAGTCTAGATATTTTGAGCAGAGCAAATACAACTCAGGCCTCTTATTTTATTTCTTTCAGAATCTACATTAAAAAGTAAAACTGAATGGAAAAACTAATTTCAATGATACATTTATGTAGTCCAGTATTAAAATATGACTTCAATATGTTGCCACTGAAGGATTTGTACATACTCCACCCCACGGTGACTGTGCTCAGCCTGGTGTCTATTGCTCGCCATCACTGATTCTCAGTTGAGTCTTGGCAAACATAGTAGATAATAGAGATTACTACATCCTGGATCTAAGTATTTTGTCCTGACACAGTCACAGTAGACTCTCTCAAAAGTTAGTACACTCTGAATCTGTGTGTAGAGTAGCACAAAGCACTTCCTGTCCCAAGGGACAATCAGGCATTGCTCATTAACCCGTACACACATCACCAGGCAGGTCAGGCATGGTCCTGATCCAGGCATTTTACAAAGAGAGAACTGATTTGAAAGTGTTTCACACCAATGGAGTCATGAAGGTTTCAGTATAATACCCCCTTCCAGTTTACTCTGCCGATCAGCAGAGGTCTGTCCATCTGACCTTGGGTAGGTCCCGAGGATGGGAGTCTTGGACCTCTACTGAATAGAAACCAGCCCTGAGTCATCTTCCATTAACTCTTGTAAGCTTGACACTTAGCTTATCAAAAGAGTCAACCCCTCCAACATAGGAAAGCCCTAACCCATCTCTGTAATCTGCCCTGTGGATATCAGGCTGAAGGGGTGGGGAAGGAACCCGATGGGCAGGTACAGCCTTGTCCCTGGAAGCCAAAGGAAGTGGCACAACAGGAAATATGATGGGGCCAAAGAAAAACTCATCTGCTCCCCTGAGTTTGAACAAGACTCCATAACCTGACACACTGTAGTTCCTGTTTACCTCCAGCCTTCTGTCTACCTGCAGGGTCTCACAGCCCTACCACGACTCTTTCTCCATGTTGTTTCTCTACAACTTCCTCATTCATAATAGTGTAAGCAGCACCAGATATTTTGTGTAAATAAACATAACATAATTTATACATGACTACATAAAAAGGGAAGAGGAACATGGAACAGAAGAGAAACCTGGCAGGTGAGGGAACAGCTCGTGCTTTCTAAGAATAGCCATTCCTCTTGGACCCACACAGTAAATATGCAGGACGCTTAGTCTGCCATTTCCCATGCTTGCAACCTTCTCTGATTAAAGGGGATGGAGACAACCTTTGATGATAATCTTGTCCTTTCTAGAAGTTACAGAGAGATAAAACAATTTATAGGAAGGACGAGTTTCACATTCAGCCTTCCTTGAGAGTTTATGCTTCCTATTGAGTGCAGAATGACATGACGTAGTCATTTACAATCAACTTTGAGCCAAAAATCAACAGGAAGGCCTTTGAAGAGCAGCACTGAGATCCTACTTCACCTAAGGGTTCGTTCCTCCAAACACCATCCCACTGGGCAGAAGGGATTGGTCTTCCTGTATGTCTGAAGGCAGGGAGGTGCATACCTTATTATGGCCCTCAGCAATGACTACCGGCAACCCATGTTGACACAGGAAGCATTCAGCACACAAATGCTGTGACCCAGCCTCAATAACTCCAGCAGACCATGAAGTGAGGAGATTTTCACTAGAAAGATGGTATTCAAGTCCCCACTGCCTCCACGTACAAGTTCCAGCACGTTTGGGCTGACAGCTTGAAAGAAATGGGGGCCAGAATGGAGGCTTACTTTATTCACTTCAGGGGCAGGGGCAAAGGTGGATGTGACAGGCTGCTGAATGAAAAAGCAGAAGATCTGCTTCTGTTAACCTCATCTCCCAGGCCTCTAGAAAAGATGCTCACTCACCCAACAGCGGCAAGGGACCAGACCAAGAGACCAGGCAGCGTTCTGACCCGAGGCTCGGCCGACCTGAGGCCAGCAATTCAGGTAGGAATGTGTGGCCAGATTTAGAAGGAAATAAAATCACCTTGCTTTAGAAGGGGTGGAGAAGGTTGAAGAAAGGAGCTAATTATATACATAAGGGTTTTGCAAGAAGTATTTAGACTCCAACCCTCAACTTTGGCTTTTGAAATTGCTTGCAGTAGATTTAAGCTTAATCCAAACAGTACATAGTTTTATCTTTCCCTTTGCCTTTCTGCAGTTCAATCCCCATTTATAAGAATTACCAGTTGCCTTTGCTTATCTCAGTGATGCAATCTGCCACGAAGGAACCGTTCCGCATTTTTGACTGGGAGAAACTAACCCAGACTACTGAAGCAAGGTTTCCCTGGTGCCACCGAGTCTCCTTCTGCATTCTGGGTGGTAGTCTCCAGGCCACCAGCACGGCCCAACTGAGTTCCCTCTGTGCTGGTCCCTGCAGACTCATTTCTTTTCTTTAGACCCTAGCCTCACAATTACTATAAGATTAGTACTCTAAAGGTCAAGTTTTTGCTAAGCTCTTTTCTAGGTTTCCTTTAACTCCTTCCATATTGTCATGTTAGACTCCTGCATAAAGACCCTTGCATCCAGTACAACAGCCAAGAATCTTCTCTGAAGTGACAAGGATGGTGGCTCTCTTCATATACTCCAGCCAAGGCCATGCAGAGAAACAGATGCAGAAGCAGCTCAGAGAAGTAGCCACTGTCCATTAAAGAAGACAAAGAGGTCTACAAGAATGTAAAGTAATGCCAATTAGCTAAGGGTTTTGAAAAAAAAAAAA
>JADRCD010061547.1:0-15369 GCA_019843815.1 Montemys delectorum | reverse complement strand
TGTGTGTGTGTGTGTGTGTGTGTGTGTGTGTGTGTGTGTGTGTGGTGTGTGCACGTGCATGTGCATCTGTGCAAAATCTTTCCAAATGCTTCTGCCTTTGAGCAGGGAGTGGAAATAGCCTGTGGCTTTGTGCCTCACAAAGCAAAGCATCTTTCACCTGTAAATGTTCTAAGACAAGTTGCAGTCTGTTGGAAGATTTGCATAGTATTTCTTAAAATATTCTGAATCTGTGCCACTTGCCGAAGTGAGCCATGTCAGGCTCTCGGATGTCAGCAGTTCCTTGTCACAGCACCAAGGATCCCAAAAGCCCACATGCAAGTGAAAGTACAGTGTGAAGCATTCCTCCTGCCAGCTCCAGCTTTGCTACAGCATTTGGGGGAAGCTGTGAATGCTAAGGCAAGGGCTCTCCCTTGGAAAGGATGACTGTGGCCTTCCCAGCCCCCCTTGGAGCCACAGTGCTAGGTCTTCAGTGCAGCTGATTTGCCAAAAGTCTACATGGGAAGCGTCTTCCAGGTGCATGAAGACAAACCCATTTGATGGAAGAGCATGCTGAAAACTCACAAGACACAGCTGTAACATCTACATGGGATCTACATCTCATGAGAGAAGATGATGCTGAGCCACTGTTCCCACAGAAAGGCTTTTTCCTGCTTGTTCCACTTACAACTGTAAAGACATGATTCAAAACATGATTTCTACAGCATGATCTTTCAAGATGTGATTTTTGCAACTCTATCCTAGTGGCAAACATTCAGTTATAGCTGGTGGCAGGAGGGAAACATGAGAGGATGGTGCTTTTTGAAGAACACAATCAAGAAATGAATGAAAGGTACACTTCATTCATTCTGAGGTACACATCCTCAGAAGGGAGGATGCCTTGAAAAGGATAGCCATGCATTTTGACAGGAGTGGGATGGGCACCCTGCTCTATCACCCAGCCTTCTCCACCTGGCCGCCTGCTGGCTTAGAGTCATAGGATACTATCAGGATACTATCTGGCACCAGCAAGCTTCTCTTCTTTTTCCCCTAACAAAATTGGCCACATCTTGGAGTTAAAGATGGGCAAGGAGAAACAGCATTCTGAGAGAAACATTCCTTGGCCTTTCTTTCTGACTGTGTGTGCGTGCGCGTGTCCTTTGCCCTCTCTCCCTCTAACGTGCTGTCTCCCTTCCTCTCCCAGCCCCACTTGAGAATGAGGAAGGACTTGGCTGCTGGCTTTGCTGAGCCTGCTCACCCAGGGTAGGCAGCCTTTCACTCTCTCTCCTTCTGTTGACAGTGACGGCGCTGGCAGGAGTGGAACCTACGTCCTGATTGACATGGTTCTCAATAAGATGGCCAAAGGTGAGAGATGGATGGTGTTGCTATAGCAACATGGGGAGCCCTCTCCACAGGAGGCCTTGGAGAAGATTAGCCTATTGCTGTTCCTTTCCTGAGTCAAGTGGTGTTGAGGCTGTCTGTGGCAAGTGTGTTTGTTTTTGAGATTCGTTCTTTTTTGGTGGAACTAGCATACATAGTGTGTCTGCAATAAGGGTCTGCCCCTTACAGCTTGATGCAGTGTGAGGAGGCCAAAGGCCAGCCTTGGACCTTCAAATCCTGCTGTAGGTCAGCACACCCTTGCAACTGTTTACTGCTTTTGCAAGGTGTGATCCAGATTTCTTGGCACTTAAGAACAGGTTCTAATACCACCAGAATGCAGACTTGGTTTAGAGGTGTGTGTGTGTGTGTGTGTGTGTGTGTGTGTGTGTGTGTGTGTGTGTGTGTTTTCTAGCTTCACACAAGCTAAGTAAGCACTGTGTTTCTGGGCCACACCCTGGCCTCTTACAAGTCCTCTAACACCCTCCTTAAGACTCAAAATGGGTTGCAGGCCTAGGATATGGGTCCTAGGACTAGACTAGAGCTGGTCCCTCAAGAGGACTTCAGGCATTCCTGTGCTGGGTTTTGAACAGTCTAACCTGATACATGGCCCACAATAAGACTTTCTATATAATGACCAAGCAGTTATCCTGTGGAATTCGGACCTTTATGGGAATGGAAAGTTAAAGGAGAGGGCTCCATCACTCCTGGGGACTTGTACCCTGAGAACCCCAGGCAGAGCTGCTGGGAAGGCCCAGCCCTTGTCTGCCTGCCTTCACCTTGTCCCTCCTGAATGGCTGATCCTATAGGTCCAGGAAACACAGATCTGGGTAACACATTACAGTCTCCCTCAACTGTGAACACCCGAGCTTGCCGAGCTGCCCCAAAGTCACTTGAGCCACCCCTAGGCTCCAGCTTCCCCTGTTGGCTCTAGAGCAATGGTTAGGGAACAATGGCTCTGCTCTCTGAGTCCCACCCCCTGCTAAGCTACTTGCAGGAAGATGCACACACAAAAAAGCCCAAGCACAATGCAAAGGCTCTGTTGCTGCTTTTAGTGATGTTGTTTGGCAGGGAGACATAATACAACCTTAACATTTTTCTTAAAAATTTCTTTCTCCTTATCTATGAATGCTGCTCTGGCTCATTTGAAACATCTTTTTTCTTTGCAAACGTGCAGTTGTTGGTAGCTGGTGCCAGTAGCAATCAACAGGACTCACATACTTCTTCTCTTATTGCCTAACCCTGTATTTGCTCTCATGAACATAATATTTTCCTTTTGTTACACCAAAATTCCCTCAGAACGATACAGACAATTTTAGCTAGATATTTTCTTTCATGGCTATACTTGCAGTGTACTATAAAAAGCTCTTTGGCAAACATTTATTTCATACAAAAAGATGGCAAACAGCAGGGTGAGCTCTTAAGGTACCAGCCCGGTTTGGGCCCTAGTGGGGAACACTGGGTTGGCATGATCTGGCATGGGGTTTTAGTGACTCCATTCACCTCCTAGCGAAAGAAGCAAGGGCAGGCAGTTGGTCAGGCCTAGGGGGTGGGCTAACTGTCGCTCATCGGCCCAGGCCTGCCATTTGCTAGCTCCATTCTACCATGTAATATCAGATTCCATTTAAAGTGTGGGCTCTGTGCTCACAATGCAAGATCATCCATGTGGAACTGGTCAGAGCCAGCAGGCTCCCTGTTCTCTGGGATCCATCACCAATACTGACCTGCTCCCCTTCCCCAGGGGTCTGCAGTGTGAAATCCCCTGACCTGGGGCCCAGCTGGGGTCTCAAGAGAGATCAAAGGGCAGGCAGCTCCTCACAGACTGAGGTGGGCCTTTCCCAGGACACCACCCCTAGAGGCTGCTGGGGTTTTGTCCTGAGCGGCTGGGGTGCCTTTGTCTGGCCTGAGAAGCTGGAGGCCCATGTTGCCAACCCAGCGTTCATCAAATGATCAGAGGCCCGAAGACCTGGACTGCAGCCTTTCTTCCCAGTTTCCTTTCTTAAAATAAATGAATTGCAGGACCAGCGAAAAAAGCCTTTGCAAAGCTGGCCTATGCCGCGGCGCTATCCTCAGAGTCCTCCACCCTGTGCGCCCAGCTGCACCCAGCCGCTCTCATTCACGCAGCCTTTCAAGGATTAAGGTCCTCAGGCTCAGCACAGGGGCTAGAAGAATGGAACTGGAATAATTTAAGTTCTTTCCGAGCTGTCTGGTTTGTTAGTGAGTAGACAATGATGCATTTGGAAATCAAAGTAAATGGACCCCTGCGCTGGAAGAGCCAAGCTGCACATAGGTAATAGGTTCTGGAGATCACAGACACATGTTGTTTGGTGCAGCAAATGCATCTTCTACTCAGAAGAGATGCATGAGCCTCTCCCGCCGAAGTGTTTGGTTCTCACCTGGCCAGGTGTGCATGCATTTCCACCCATGCTGCTCCCTAAACTTGTGCTTTCTACGTTTCTGTTCAGTCGTAACATCCCCTTACTCAGGGCTTCTTCCTATTTCCTTATGAAGCCAAGCTTCCGTGGCTGAGTCACCACAGCACTGGGACTCATAGAGCTCCGGCATTAAGGATCACTCAGGCAGGGCCAACACAAGCACACAGCACGTGACTGCAGGGTTTTGGCAACATTCCTAGTAGGAATTTGGGAGAGGAAAGAGTCCCTTGGCCTCCAGACAAGGTACAGACCTGCTTTGAATAGAGACCAACAGCCAGATCTCCCGGCAGGAGCTGTAGCCCTGCAGCCATAGTACAGAGCAAGGCAGGTCCTTCTGATTGGTCAGCGTCAGGCTGGAAACTGTACCTTCCGGCATAGTTCTCTGATCTCCGTATCTGGCACAAGCATGTATTAGAATAGGCTTATGCTAGCACACACCGCTGTGCTGTGAGGTCAGTCATAGTGGAGGGGATAACGGGCTGTGCAGCAGAAGGCCCCTCCTCAGCAACCATCTCTCCACCTATTGTCACTGCCTCCAGAGTGCCCTCTCTTATTGGATGTGCAGTTTGTGACTGGCCTGGGTATCTCAGGCCTGGGGCAGCCTGGTCTGTTCACCCATCTACGCCTGACTGACTTCCCTTAGCACAGTGTTTTCATATTACCCTACAACAGACTAGCAGAAATCAGTTACAGAGCAGACCAGGTTTGGCTCATCTATTGACAGGCACTGGTCTGTTTGTAACTTACAAGATCTGTTGGAATCCCAATTTGGAACTGTTTTGAGTATATATCTAGGGGTGGGATGGCTGAGTCAGGTACCACCATGGCTGTCCCACCCTGCATTTCCACACTGCTGCGAGGGGTTCCAGTTTACCTACATGTGCTGTATGCCATTGCTCTGCTGGGTTCTATTTTTCTAATGTATTTACTTTCAAGTTTTATGTCTGATAAATATATGTTATATATTTCTTATATATTAATTATATATTACATACTGTATCATATATCATATATCACATACCATATATCATATATCAGTCATATATATCATATACTACATGCTGAGAAAATTCTCCCTCACTCTCCAACCTTCTTTAGTCTCCCCACCCCATTAGTCCCTCCTGTTCCCCTAGACACTTCCTCGTCTACCTCCATGTCAGACATGTGAGAGTTTATCTATGTAGATGTACAGGGAGCCACAAAGGAGAGAAAAATCAGTAATCTTTCTGAGCCTGGCTTCATTTACTTAGGACTGTCTCCAGTTACATCTATTTTCCCTCAAACAATAAGACTTCATTTTTCACTAAGGCTCAAAAAGTGAGATTATGAATGCTGCACTGTCTTTGTCCATTTCTCTATTGATGGACACCTGGGTTGGTCCTGTAGCTGAGTTAGTCTGAATTCTGCTACAGTAAACACTGCTGTACAAGTATCTCTGCAATGTGTTGACCTGGAGCCCTTCAGGTAAGTACAGAGGGGGGCTGAAGCTTATCACACGGAAGATATGTTAGTTTTCCTTTTCCCTTTCTTTCTTTCTTTTTTTTTTTTTTTTTGAGCAACCTCTATGCTGGCTTCCACAGTGGCTGACTGGTTTGCATCCTCATTGGTAGCGCATGTGGGCTCCCCTGCACTTGCCAGCATTTGTTATTAATTTTTTCTGTTTTGAGTTATTAGTCTGTTGGTGTGTATGGTGTCATCACATTGCAGCTCTGCTCCTGTTTCCTTCCCAACTAGTGACATTCAGTGTCTCACAGGCCCTCTTGCCATTGATAGATCATCTTGGGGGAAATAGTGGTTCCACCCTTTGCTTGTGAGTTAGAGCCACTTGTTTTGTTGTAGGAATTCTTTCTATATTATGAATATTAAGCCTTACCAATTGTGTGGCTGGCACTTTACCTTTTTCCACTTAGTAGGGTTTCCTTGTTGTCTTGGCTATATTCTTTGTTCCACAGAAGAATTTGATGTTTTGTTTATCTTTTAAAATGTTTTATCTCTTAAAATGTCTCCCCTGGAAAATCTTTTTCTTTTCACAGAGAGTCCTCATTTTCCTATAAGAGAAGTTAACTTTTAGCAGTAGGCCTGAGCAGCTGATGGAGGCCTGTCTAGGGAACCAACCATGATCACAGCCCAGTGAGAGAGACCTTTGAAGGCTAGTGCACAGCATGGGGTTATACCACACAGCACTGTCTGTGTAAGCAGGCACAGAACATCTTCCACAACTAATAACATATGGCTCATTGAACATCTAGAAAGGTGGCACCCCTTTGGAGCTACACTGTTTAATATGTAATCATATACACCAACTTGAGGTTAAAGAGATGGCTGGAGAGACGGCTCTGTGCATAAAGGCTCTTTTCTAGGCCTGACAACCTAAGTTTAATCCCTCAGGATGGAAGGAGAAACAACCCCTTCTTTCAACAGGCCCAGCCCCTGCCAAGCCTCCTGCCCTGCAACCCCATGTCCTACTCCAGTAGCTGCTGGGCCAGCCTCCCTACTCCTTTCCATCCCTCTGGATCTACCCCCACAGTGTAAGTGTAGCATCAGACAAAACACCTTGGATGCCTGCCTTGCTTGGGAGGCCCTTCCAGCTTTCATCACTCCCTAGCTCCTACAGTGCCACAGAACACAGGACTTTGTCTCTTTAAGACCTATTTTTATTTCTGTTTATATGAGTATTTTATCTGCATGTATGTACGTGCACCCTGTGCATGCCTGATATGCGTAGAGGCCAGAAGAGAGCAGCAGATCCCCCGGAATGGGAGTTACAGGTAGTTGTGAGCCATCACGTGTATGCTGGGAATTAAACCCAAGTCCTTTGTAAAGGGAGCAAGTGTTCCTAACCAGAGAACCACGTCACCAACCCAACATAGGGCCTTTTGTTGCAATAAATCTCCAATCAAATAAGCAAAGAAAACACAACTCAATGTGAATACAAGCTGCATGCCTAGATTGGGCAGATCTACCATTGTACTACCATCTTCCCCATCTATGAGACCCCCTTATAACTTGCTGGTTCTCCAGCCTGTGTGCTTCTGCTCCACTTTCCTTCCACCTCCTCCTCTCTTCTCCCCCTCCTCCTTCTCCCCTTCCTCCTTCTCTCCCAAACTTTCAGCTCCACCTACCCTTCTCCTGCCCAATCACCAGCTTTAGCCTTTATTTTACAAATTAAGGTGGGGAGAAGGTTCACAGGAAGTCATTTGAGTACTGACTCAATCCTTGTTTGTAGCCCCTCCCAGGAGAGCAGAATTAGCATCAAAATGCAAGCAGCCTTCTGGCTATCCACAGCACCTTTTCTTGTGTCCTAGAGCATGGGTGTAACTCCCTCCCCATCTTTTTGTGGAGCTCACTGCCTCCCCTGAGCATGTGGTCATAATCACAGTGCTGTTCATGTTTTCAGACAAACCAAGCCTAAAACATGGAGGTGCTCTGCCAGCCTGTCCAACACACATGCCACTCTGTCAGCCTGTCCACTAAGCACATATGACCAGCGCAGTATCTGGGAACACACAACATTTGCAGTGTCAATGGCTGGCTACAGTTTGCAACTGTCAGGCGATGGGGAGTGCTGACAGAGCTGTCATGGACCTCAGGGAAGACCCACAAACCATTTTCACAGGAAGAAGGGGACCTGGCTCCAGTATTGAAAGCTGACGGAGTGGTCCTTGAGAACTTTGATGACTTGCCCAAAGACCTCCAATTGGCCAAGGTCAGCTGCAGAGACCTGCTCTTCCTAAAAAAGAGGCCAGAGCCCACCAGAGAAGAGCTGTAGAAGTGTGGCCTTTGATATGTTCCAGGAGTAGAAGGGAAGGCCAGTGGGGACTGGTCTGGGCTGTAATGAACCTCCTGGAGGAAGGACTGAGGGCAGGAATGGCTGATAGCAAATCTGTTCCACTCTTACAGCCTGGAGTCACAGGAGAGAAGACAGAATGTGTGGATGTTCACAAGGCTGGTGGCCATGGGGACAAGAGGACTAAAAGAGATATAAGAGCTGGGGTAGAGACAGGTCAGGCTTGGAGTCTACAGGAGTAGCTAGCATCCACTGGCATAGCATCAGAAGGTTAGCACAAAGGAAAGGCTGTGCTCATGGCCAGCGCTTATGTGGTTTGGACAGACAGATGGGGCAGATTGCAGGGAAACAGGAATGCTTCAATTGCCGGCAAGAAGAGAAAGGCACAGATGGCCACAACCTGTCTTTACAATGGAGATGGCCTGCCTCACAGCTCAAGAGAGTTCAGGTTTTAAAAGCCAGAAGAAAGAGGCCAGGTAGAAGGAGCCCCACCTCTTCTCTGGAACAATCAGTCATGTATAGTGTGTGTTGGCCTTGTGTGGGTCCTCTGATGCCCACCTCTGCTCTGCACATTTCTTCTGAGCTCCTAGTTAGTATGCCTGAGGGGGTGACCAGGCATCAGGGTGACATCATTACTGCATGAAACACATATCTTAGAAGCTGGGAGCCAGACATGTTCCATAACAGACAGCAGGGAGGGAGTTCTGGTACCTGGCTGTCCCCCCCATCCCCCACCCCCACACACAGCCTGTATGATAGACAAAGAATGTGCTTATCCACTGGTGATAGTTTAAGAGACGACTCGCGGTAAACACCACACACCAGGTCCAGACAATACCACGTGTAGAAGGTTTAATTGGGGAGAGTGGGGAAAGGTCACGCGCAAGAGAGAAAGGGGAGAGCAAAAAGGGGCGGAGGGAGGAGGGCTTCTCCTTTATATCTGCATGTACTGCCCAGGTGAAACTGGGTAGCCCTAGGGGTTCTTGGGAATGGGGGGGGGCATTGCCATGGTAACAGATCTATGGTCCTGCCTATCTCTAGGTGCAGGCACTTGGTGATGCTAACAACTGGGAAGGAGTGAAACTACTACACCCATGCTGATACTGTTGTCCATACAACATATGTGTAGAACACATAGACAACATATGTGTAGGTCCACATATGTGGCTTCTTCCTTGTGGAGTGTTGCATTACCACTGAGCAGCAGGGATTCTTGGCTGTGCCTCTGCCTCAGCCAGAGAATAGCTCACACTGGATTAGCTCCTCCCACCCTATACCACGTAAGAGGGTTCACTTCTAGAGGTCCAAACCCTTGACTCCAGGCAGGGCCATTCTCTCTCAGCTGCTTCTCATCTCGAACCGTAAATTGGTTTATTATTTAATCCAAATGTGAGCTTTTCCCTTCCCACCCTTGGATTCCAGCCTCCTCTACCTTCTGAGCCCCCTGGTCTTTGTCCTCTGGCTACTGCCTGTGTAGACACTAGGGTGCTTTTGGCAGAGCCTTGATCCTCCTCTAGCCACTTATATTGGGGGCAGAGTCTGGGAGAGGATGGCACCTCTGGGAGACCACCTGTGCTTACAGGTAGGGAACAGACAATCCCTATGATATGACAAAGCATAGCATGGGCACCCTGCCAAAGGATGGGTATCCATTATTAGGCTGGCTGTAAGTACTCTTCCTTCCCCGCTCCTCATTTGCCCCCATGGTGGTACTGTGCCCACCTCCCTGGCCTGGTCTCTCTGACTTATATTCCTGTTCAGAGCTGGGGGACTTTAGGAAGAGGATGCAGTTCTCCAAACAAGTCCCCACACCTCAGACCAGTGTCCTCCTCCCCAACCAGGTCTACATCCCAAGTGTCCCTGTAATATTGTCCCTTAATCACTGGGCCGTACGGCTGACTTGCTGTGTTGAGTAGGATTTAAGGTGCCTCTGTCAAGAAAAGGTTGTTCTAGGGACTCAGGGTGGTCATGTCACTGGGGCTACCATTAGGGTCACCTCTGTCACTTTGTGACCTTCCCCTGAATCCCCTCCACATCACAGAATCATGTGCGAGAATCCAAAGCAGTCAGAGTGTGCAGTGTGGTCAGAGGCTCCAGGAGCACATAGGACACTGCTAGGTGTTTGGCATAGCCCCCTATTCTGAAGTAGTACAGACTGGGGACTTCATCAGTTGCTCTCAGAGCTTTAGATTTTTATTATACTTTATTGTAAAGACCTAGAAACATATCAGTTTCTCCAGACCAATGATTTAGAATCTGTTCAAAAGGAGAAAAGCAGGAAGCCCATTTATTCTGTCCTGATATTTTTTGGTTTTCAAACAAATAGAGAGCACATTTGTCTCCTCTGAGGCCCGGAAATTTTGCAAAATATAGATTATAAGTTATCTAGGTCAGAAAGAAAAAAAATTTGGTGCTTGTATTTTTTGGTAAATCTTCCGTTAGAATCAGTCATAAAAATATATAAAGAAAAACCCACCCAGGACAGAGGCCAGGAGAGGGGAATGCAGTGTCAGGGGGCAGTGTCAGGGGGTGTAGAATGGCAGTTGCACATGAGCACACATGTATGCAGGCAGGGGTAAATATGAAATGCAGAGTGTGATGTAGACAGACATATGAGCATGCATGTATGCGTGCATGAAGGAGCATATATGAAGTGCAGAGCCATGTATGCCTTCTTCTTTGTGCCTTTTACTGACGTAGTGACCACTTCATTCCTTTTAGATGTATTGAACACTACACAGACTTAACAGGTGTATGTTGTTTGCATATACATATATGTATGTGATTTAAAAGATGAAGAAGCCGTGAGGTTGAAATAAAGCAAGGAGAGGTATATGGGAGGCTTTGGACAGGGAAAGGCAAAGGTGAAGTATTGTAATATTTTATTGTGATAGTATAATATAGCTGTGATATTATTGTAACATATAATATATTGTGATATAATATAAAAAAATCTTAAATGAATTTACTTAGGAAAGACCATTGTTTCAGTTCTTTCTAAGAATGGTATCAAAATATTTTCAAAGATTTATTTTATTTTTACATTATATGTGTGGATATTTCACCTGTGATATATCTGTGTACCACACGTATAAAGTGCTGGCAGAGGCCAGAAGGCCTCCTTGTGTTAGACACCCTAGGATCTGGAGTTACAGGCAGTTGTTAGAGGCCATATTGGTTCTGGGAATAAAACCTTGGTCCAGTGCCTTTAACCACTGAGCCATCTCTTCAACCCCAGTGAAACTATTTCAGTCCTATAAAAAGAAGGCCATTCTGTCCTGGATGCTTGATACATGTTGCCTTTTTAGTTTTAAGGGTAAAAGAATATATACTGCATCCTAGCTGTGTGCAGAGCCTTATGGGTAAAAACATCTGCAAGAGAACCTGTCCACACTTATTGAGTTATCCTCTGAAGCATGCTGTGGGGGCATGCTGAGGAATGACTGCAAGAGCCCACCTCACTCCTGGTCACTTGGAAGGAGATGAGCTAATGACATTAGCTGAGACACATGGATCTGGCTTCCAATAACCAAACTCCAAGAGGATCAAAGCAAATCTTATAAAGACACACCAGGGGCATTTTTGCTCAGTTTGCTTTAACTCAAAATTGATTCTTTCATTGTAAAAAAAAATAGTTTTAATACTGTAATACTAATGCTCTTTTAATGTTTATTTCTAATGTGTAATATTTTTATCTAAAGCTAAAAAAAAAAAAAAGAAACTATGTTGTCTTTAAAATGTAGTTGGCTCATATGTAGACTTCTCAAGCAATTGCCCCTCTGTGAATTAGGCAGTAAAGTAAGAGTGGTTGGTATTCATGGACTAATGGCTCGCTAATACCCCAGTGGCCATTGAGAGACTAACCCATCATAACCCATCACACATGGTCATATTAGTCATGCTCTCTGGTCTACCAGCAGCAGGAATAATGATGAACTTTTCGAGGGTAGAGTAGAAAGTAAATCCAAGACAGAAACCCTTCACATGTGGCTTAGAACAAAGCCAGCCCAGAGCCCAGAGCCCAGAGCCCAGAGCCCAGAGCCCAGACCCCAGAGCCTAGAGCCCAGAGCCTTGAGCCCAGAGCCCAGCCTGACTCTACTTCTGTTATATATCCCTAAAGTCAGTGTAAATAAACCCATCAGTTCCAAGAGTGTTACTTCAGTCTATATCTAATGTCACACGGCCACATGCTCTTGTACAAAAATTTCCTAGGCCTTCTGGGGACCCTACTGTGTTCCCTATCTAGGGCTAAAGATTATAGGTCACCCCTGAAGACCCCACTGAGTCCCTGTCCACTGTTATAGCTCATGTATTCTTCCAGTTGCGCTTTATTGCTATGTGCTAGAATTCCCTAACTATTCACATGTCTTCAAATTTGAGCACTGAAGCCGTAACCAACAGGTCTGCAAATCCTCCCTGTAATCAGTCAGCTACACCTTCCCAGTGTCACCAAAAGGGCCGTTTTTTTGGTTTTTAGGAGGCAGTTCCATTTTAAACACACCATAAAGAGAGCTTCCTAGTAGTAGAGATTCAAGCAAATCTCTTTATATTCAGCAAGGCTGAGATGATGTGCATGAAAGCCCAGGGCCAACCATTGCACCAATGTACCTTCCCATCCAGCAGCTGTGTCTGGATATGAATGTATCTGTCACAATGGGGTCCCACTGATGCTCAGGAAGCCAGAGATAGGAGACTTGCCTGCTCTTAGCATTTCCTGGCACATATCTATCCCTCCCAAAGGCTTTTATGCAGAGTCCTACTGAAGTGTGTCTATGCACTTCAAATAACTAACTACTCTTAATTTTGGCATTCAAGAAGGCATCAGCTTTCCATACAGGGTCATTGATGTCACTTAATAAATCCATTACTTACTAATTTTAGTTCTCTATACTTTTCCATCATTAATTTAATCTCCTGCACTATTCAGCTTTGGCTTCAAGCTAAGGAGAATTCTGAGACATCTAGGTATCACTTGGTATTTTAAACACTTTGTCTAGGGATGGGCTCATGTGTCTTCCCATACCCTTTATTCAGAATTTGTAGTCCAAAGTGACATCCTAGAGTTACACAATAAGACTTCAACCAAAGCATTTAACTAAGGATGGTGTGCCATCAATAGTGACTACCCTCATGAATTCCTGTCCATGAAGGACAGACTCTTCACCCAACGACACTTTGTCCGGCCATGGGATACTTTCAGCCAGACTTCCGGAGGGAGGTGTTCCTGGAGCATCAGGCAGCACTGAACTATCCTGACTTGTCACATGAAGGCCCTGCGGTGTTGTGAGATTGCTGCCTACTTGTTTAAAAGGCTTATTTCGAGGAGACCATTTTTAAGCTCATGTCCCAGGTAAATACTTTGTCACACCAAGGAAGGACTAAGAAGTAGATGGTTCATGCTGAACGCAAGCTTCCCAACTTTAGGGATCTTGAGCCAGAAGCCGAGGAGTCACTGAGAGCTAAGCCATCACCCTTTACCTGGAGCTAGGGAGAGTTCAGTTTGCCAGGCTCGGTTCTTATGCAGGTTTCATTCTGAAATCACAGCCAGCATCTGCTATGTCCTGTAAGTTACTCATAACCTCTGCCAGGAGAACTGGCCCACAGCCCCATGCTCACCCCTATCACAGAAGCAGGAGACAAGGTTAGTGACCTTGAATATGAACCCATGCACCTTCCTTATGACATGGCATAGAACAATGCCCGTGGTTCCATAATCTTCGTTTGTTTCAGAAAAATGCCTCAAAAGAGTTTATATTTTCAGTACTCAGGACCATTCAGATGAGATTGTGCTTATTAGGCCTGGTGATCTTCTCTTGACAGCCTAGGTCATGGCCTGCCACACACAAGAAAGCCAGTGGCAGTTCAGGTGCTCAGAACAGCCACAGAAGCACAGGGTGGAACAAGATGTCCTTAGACATTTCAAAGTCTTACTTCCAACTTGGAGGCTGAAGCACATGACAGCTGTGACTCCAAAGCCCAAAGCCTGTGCTCAGCAGGGTCCAGGTTCCATAATGGAGCCAACTACTCTGACCTTGGACAAGCTGCTGGGGTTTGATGAGTCTCCAGTGCCTCATCCATAGTGGTGGTGTGTGTAGGCAGGGTGTCATTCTTGACCCACTTTTCCATATTCTGCTAACAACGTAATCACCTTTGGGACACATCTATGTGGGGTTTGCTGATCTGCTTAGAGGCTGTCCTTGCTCTGACCCCCACAACATTCTGGGTCACTCATGCCAAAGGATACTTCCTTCTACCCATTAAACTGCAACAGCTCTCGAGCAGGCTGCTACATGACTTAGCTACTGTCTGCCACAACAGGCTTCTTAAATTTTTCTGTCTGTGACCCTTTATACCTGAGGAATTTTCACATAATCCTAGGCATATAGACATATGAGAAAGGTATACAAATCAAACATTTGCTGGAAATCAATCATAAAGAAATGTATTTTAAAACAATTCTTTGGTAAATGTATAATTTACCATTTGTTAAAAACTAAAACAAATTTGCATGCTAGTGTTTATTTTTACATAAATAAATAATTCTTGGCTGAATGTTTGATTCGACAGGGCATGGAGCTTCTTTAGTGTTTCCAGAATTGGTCAATATTTTGATTTTATAATTGTCAGGGCCAAGAACATTGTTTCTACGTAGTAGAAAAGAACAGAAGTATATTTAGAATCTCATCAGGAATTGTTGGAAATACCATCCTAGTTCCAAGCCAAAATTCCTTTAACAGTTTTATTTGAAAGTCAAATCAGCAACCCGAACAGCAATTTTTAAAATTTTTAAACATTCTAGAGTAATTCAATACAAAGATATACTAATTTGATACCTCCATGCTGAGGAATGACAGTAGGGAAATATTTCAAAAATATGTTTTCTGTAATTAACCCACTATTAAGTAAGAGCAGAAAACTGCGTGTAGAATAAAAAGCAATATGATTCATGACACGTAACTGTCTCCAGAATGAGCTGAGGTGTTTCCTGCAGAATTCTGTCGTGTGGCATTAACCTGGTGGCATGTACAGTCAGAAATGCCTCCAAATTCTCCATGCATTTAAATTTTGAATTAATTTATGGTTGTGGCACATTCTGAAATCTTTCATCACTGCCAAATTTTTCTCAAGTGAGCCAATATGGGGCCCACAGTTTAAGAAGCTGGGTATTGTGGTGTGGAAAGGTGACTCAGCAGTTAAGAACACATATTCCTAACACCCACACAGAGATACACCGTCTATAATCTAGTTCCAGAAGACCCCATCTTCTCTGGGCCTCCAAGAGCACTAGGCACACATAGGGTGCACACATGTATGTGCATCTACATCTACATAAAATAAAACAGTTTTTAAAAGAGAATAAGCTTGCCACTAAAAGGCCTAGCAAAATAGAAAAACAAGAGCATGCAGTAAGTTAACAGGTTGAGATCCACACCTCACTGCCTAGATGGATGTCAGCTACCCAGGATGCAGTTCTCCATGGAGCCTCCTATCATGAACACAGCGTGGGTGTTTTGCTTTGCTTTGCTTCGTTTTGTTTTGTTTTCTTCAGATCTAGTACTTTCAGTTTTAGGAAGCAAGAACTGTATAATTAAAAGCCAACATAAAGCCATAAAAGATCAGCCCAGCCTTTCATAGTTTAAAAAGAAGTAATTCTAAGCAATCAAGATTGAAGTGTGTGTGTGTGTGTGCATGTGCATGTTTGTGTGCTCCTTCGTCTTATTTAGTGTATCCTTTAAGGTACCACAAAGATATAAATAAATAAATAAATAAATAAATAAATAAATAAATAAATAA
>JADRCD010061524.1:0-17083 GCA_019843815.1 Montemys delectorum | reverse complement strand
GTGTGTGTGTGTGTGTGTGTGTGTGTGTGTGTGTGTGTGTGTGTGTTGGTTTGTTGGCCTGTGAATTTTATGGGTATCACCATGTACCCCTGATTAGTGTATAACTTTCTGTGTAGACTGAACTGGCTCCAAATGCATGGGGATCTGCCTGCCCCTGCTTCACTAATGCTGCCATTAAAGGCATGCACCATGATGCCCAGTGATCTGGGTTATTTTGTTTGCCTAGCTTTGGTTCCTTTCCTTTCTTGTCACTACTGTAATCCATATGGCTGCTTCTGCCTGTTGTAAGACTGTTGGCCAGCTTCTGAATGGTTCTCTCAGTAAAGGGAAATCGTAATTTATTGATGATTTATGCTGCTGAGTATTTTACATATATTGTCTTTATTTGAGACTTCTGCTAATGTTCCTGCTTTTCATTTAGCAAATGCAGAATCTGAGACAGCACAGTTAGACATCTTACCTAAGGTTCTACACCTAGAAAGCCAGAGGCCAGCATGTGAACCTGCCTTTGCTGATCTATACCCCTAGATTTGCTTCCCCAAAGCATAGTCCCCTCTTAAAAGTATTGAAAGACCACATTACTTCTGTACTCGTTACTTCTGTACTGGTTACTTCTGTACTGTTACTTCTGCTCTGGTTACTTCTGCTCTGGTTACTTCTGTACTAGTTACTTCTGTACTGGTTACTTTTGCTCTGGTTACTTCTGTACTGGTTACTTCTGCTCTAGTTACTAGTCTCACAGCTGAGAAGATGCCCTACAGGAACAGATAAAGGGAGGAGACTTCTCTTTGCTCCACAGTTGAGTGCCCAGCCATCATGGCAGCAGGAGTGGGAGAGAGATGGAAACTGCTATTCCTCTTCCTTTTCTCACTTGTATTTGGTTCAGGGCCCCAGCCCTGGAGTGATGATGCCTACTTGTAGGGTCGGTCCTGCCAACTCAGTTAACCCAGTCTGACCCCCTCACTGACACACCAAAGGCTTGTGTCCTAGGTGCTTCTGGACCTGTGAGATTAGCAATCACCATCACATCACGTCACATGGCCTAGACAAACCAAACACACTCCACAGTGCATTAGCAGTCTACTGCTGCTTTTATAGCATGTTCTTACATTTCCTGGTCTCTGTGCATTTGTTCTGTTTTACCTGAACTTGTCACCTCCTCTGAACCTGGATTGTTGTTGTTGTTTTTTTTTTTCCAACAAGTTAATTCATGTGCGCCTCTCTAATTAGAATGCCTTCATCCGTGTCTTCAGCTATTAGAATTCTTAAGAGCCTTCAAGGGCCTGCTCTTTGATTCTGGATAAGCCCTGTCACATGTGTTGTATGTATCAGTCACCTTTTGGAATTTTCTGCATGTGATTCCTAAAGACGGTCATATGCCATCTTGCACATAGCTGTTAGTATCATGTCCATTTCCTCTAATGTATCGAAATCTCTTTAAAGTAGAGAACAGAACTGACCACTTTCTTGCCTTACCTACAGGGCCCAATGTTAAATGCAATGTCTTGACACATAATTTACTGATTGAATACAGTTTTGTTGTTGTTTAATTCATTCATTTATCTTTTGAAGTAACATTCTGAAAATAGGTTTAGCAACATACAAAATCCCCCCTAATGGCCTTTGTATGGACCATTACTTGCCCCCAGAATATTTCTTTGCTTTCTTTGTTATATTAAAGGGTGAAATGGAAGGTTAAGACTTAGACGTGCATTTGATCTTTTCCTGACCCTCTCTTGACTTTTGTGTGACTTGAAGCATGTCACTCGAACCTCTCGGTGACCCCAGTTGCCTGGTGTCATAGGGGAACTGTGCAGAGCCAAATCACAGTCCTTGCCCAAGCAGATCCACCTGCAGGGCCCTGCTGCCAGCGTAGAGCCATGGGGGGTTTCATTCTGAAAGGCAGTGGTCAGTTGGACCACTTAGGCTGCCTGTGGACTGGTCCATTGAGAGCCCTACTCATAGCTTTCCAATTTTATACATTCCTAACTAAGTCCTCCTTTTCACAGACACACTGAACACTGCAGCTCTTCCTTTCTCTGATTTGAGATGCAATAAGAGAACTTTACAGGTTTTTATTTTTAAAAAGAAGATAATTTTTGGAAAAATAGAAATATCTCTATACTACGCAATCTAGAAATTTTTCTGCTTCACACAGTGCATTTAGAAAATTATGCTAACCATACGTTAGAAATAACTGTCTGGTAATCACCTGCATACCTGCTGGCTTGGATTTGACCAGCTTTTGTTTGTTTGGTATAGGTAGCAAGACCATTGCAAATAAGTAGAGCAGAAAACAACCACAAATACTGTTAGCCATCTAGAAGCAGAACCTCTCTACCATTAATGCCTCCTGTAAAATCTTTCCAATAGTAATGCTCAGGGAATTTGCTGCGCTCCCCAGGATTATTTTCTGATTGGGAAAGGAGTCCATCTAATGGGATTTCTTAGCTGTGTATGTAGCATGCGTTGACTATCATTCCCGGAGTGCTTTGGATTTTTTGCAGCTTTTAAAGCAGCATTTAAATGGACCATTTGATTAATCATTTGTATCCTGGCTGTAATCCTCCCAAATTTCCTTTCTGAGTTGTACATACTGTAAAAGACAATTATGTCGCCGCAGATTAAATAAGTGAATTAAAACAGAATGGTGGCTTAATTTGACCTGTGATTTTGTTCTCCTTGCCTTTAGTAGAGCGCATGCCACTCCAGCAAATAAATGAAGTCATCCATGACAGCTCGTGATGAATTGCCGTATTTATACTGTATATTTTAATAGTCTCACACTAATTTAAATTGAGCACAGAGTAAATTATAATTCAGTCACTTGACTGCTTGTATTTAACTTGACAGCGCATCCTTGTGTCCTGTCCTGGAGGTGTAGTGGAAGGAGAATGGTGGGAAGGCAGGCAGGGACCTCCATCCTGGCTGAACCCTTCCTCCCAGAGCTGCTTCCAGCTCCTTCTCTTCCTTCCCTCTGAAGCACTTGGCTCAGCCTGAGGAGAGAAGATTCAGGCAGTTCACACTATACTTAAACTTCAAAGGGAAAAAAAATCCACATTCACTGTAATTTTATCCCTAACCTTCAGAGGAAGAATTGGTCTGGTTTATTTTTAGCAGTTTTTAAGCTCACTGGCAGGAATGCCCCGGGGAAGGGAGTTTACCTTTCACGAAATGCCAGGCTCCCAGAAAACAGAGCTTGTGCACCTGTGCTGTGACAGCGTGGAGTGACCTTCCTCTTGGAAATTTGCAGAAATGACCTGATTGGCTTTTCTGGGGTTATGGACTCCCAATGCTCTGGACTATAGCAAGTCTCAAGAGAGAGCCAAACCAGAGACCAGTGGATGAGCTTCATAAATTCATCAGTCCCAATCAAGTTTTGGTCCATGTGACACTTTGGTTTGTTTTGTTGTTTGCATCTTTGGTTTTTGTTTAGTGGCATACATCCCATGATGCGCTTCCCTGGTGTCTGATGACAGCATAACTGGAGTAGTGCTTGTAAGGAACACTTTAATTAGGTGCATCTCAGTGACTGGGTGCTGCTGTGAGGCCTCGTCCTGGGTGCTGAGGAGTAATGTGTACTCAGACCCTGCCTTGCCCTTACCACTTAGAGCACTCAGCTCTCTGGCAGCTTTTCGGAGATGCCGGGGGCATTAAAGCCAGTTGTGGTAAAGATGAATAAGGGTCAAGTCAGAGATGAATTCTGATGAAGGGTTCTGAGGTAGGTGTCTAGAGGTGGTAAAGCATTCAAGCTGGGTCTAAAAGGTCAAACCAGCTTTCATAATCAGAGACTGTGGAGTGGAAAGAGGAATCATTTGCAAGGCAGCAAGGGAGGGCAAGAAGGAAGCCGCATAAGAAGAGAGAGGAAGGGCTAGCTGGGACTCCGGAGTTGCAGCTTACGCCACATCATGGGAACTCAAGCAAGGTTCTTGTTCAAGGGAAAGATAAGGTCTTAGGAGACTGCCATAAATTCCAAAGTGTTGGCTAGCCATGTGTAACCCGCCCCTACTTCTTACTTAACGAATGCCAACATTAGAAATAGGAATATTAGAATAGTCATTTTCTTTCCTTGTGGTTTACATAACTCCTGTTTTTTGCCTCATCCAGTATAATGATAGATAATCTTCATTTGAGATCCGGAGTGTAACTCAGCGCTATCAGGTGTGAAATGACTGCTGCAGCAGTTCTGAAGGTTAGGCTTTACCCAGAAGTGTTTACAGTCAAACTGCCACAGTTCTTAAGTGTTCTTCTCCACCTATTTTATGTTCTGACTGTCTTTTACAAAAAAAAATTTTTTTAAGTTTTTTAAAGCTTGGTCTCACTGAGGTTCTTAGTGGTTGAGCTGGGGTTGTGACCCTGGCAGCATACTTGCCTAGCATTGTGGGAAGGTTTCGGTTCAATCCCCGGTGCGCACACCTGCCTAAGGGAAGAGAAAAGCCTTTGAACTAAGCTAGAGTATGTCCTAGGCAAGAACACAAAGTTCATACGCTTGGACATTTCTATGTTATAAAATCCACCTTGGTGGCAGATACTTAAGGAAAACCACAACACGTCAGGAGGTCCTGGTAAAGCGTGGGAGTCAGGTGGCCTGAGGACCTTTCTGGCTCTCAAGTCTGTTAGCATTTATAAAGAAACATTATCCACATGGGAGGAAATAAGGTGACAGGGTTTTTAAACTCCCATTTCTTTTATTTCTGAAAATCCCATTTTAAAATGTTCTTTTACTTACCATCCATCCCCTCTGCTTATCTCCAAGTGCCTGCTCACAGGGCTCTGCTCTTTTAATGATCTTCTTCTGAAAATAGCCGGTGTGGCTCAAATAGGGCACATAAATTGAATGTTATAACTTAACTGACTTTTAAAGCCATTAATGCTGACCTCTGAGACCTGGCTCCTTCCAGGGTTCCATCAATCACCTCTGTACCGCCTCCTCCAGCATAGAGGCTTAGCTACAGAGACAGCTTTCTTTGGTGCTGGGGGTTATGGGGATGCTGCATAAAGAAACCACCATATTTCTTTAGTTCTTATTTTTCATATGCTATATAACTTAAAGGTAGACAAATATGTTGATGCTGCTATGTGTCTATTCAGGTTATTCTGTTAGACATTACACTGGAGCTTCAGAAGCAGATCATGTCTGAGTTGGAAATTCTTTATAAGGTAATTTTTTTCGTGGTTACTTTTATCTATGCACATGCACATTGTGTTAGTGTCTAGGTGTTAAACTACTTTTGTCTTATTTTTGTTACAGTGTGACTCATCGTATATCATAGGATTTTACGGGGCATTTTTTGTAGAAAACAGGATTTCAATTTGTACAGAATTCATGGATGGTGAGTTGTTCCCTTTAAACTACATTAAAAATGATTTTTTGAATCGATTGACTTAAACATAGTTTTGATACAGATGTCAAGTAGACTTTAGAATGGCTGACGTGTGTTAATGATTGCCTTCTTTATACTGGCCATTCTCTTCCTGTTAAGGTTCCTAATGTTAAATATTTGTAGCTTGGCTGTAATTTCAAGAATGCAAGTTAATTTCCTTTTATTAAGAATTTAAATAGGACAAACGACACTCGGGTCCAGTCAGAGCGAGGTCCTTGCTGCCTCTGTGCAGCCTGCCTTTACTGGAAACAGATGTTCTGTCTTTTAATGTTTCAGTCACCAAAACAGATTTTCTTCTAAAGAAATCTATTAACCCAATGTCCTGTGTCTTTCAGAAAGAAATAGGTTCTTAATTGCTAGACAAGAAATTGTTTTTCAACACAGCTGTTTAGCCAAGATGTGTTTGGCTCTGTTTGGACGTCAGGCCTGTCCTCCCCTGCTTTTCATTCATGGCTATCAGCCTTGATCTGAACATTGTGACAGGATACAGTGTTCTGGAAATCCTGTCACTAAAATGGCATCATTATTCTTGGCTATCTATTTTAAAGCTGGACAAATTTTCACCTTTTACAAGATCAGTTTTCAGTGTCTAGCCTCCATTAAAATGCAGCATATGTGCCTTTCTACTTTCTTAGGTATATGCACACACAACACAGATATACCATATATACCATACACATGCAATATACATAACATCCCACATACACATACTACACACATACATCATCTATATACACCACACACATACACACCCACACATAGGCACACCTTTCGACTTCTTTAGGTAAACGCATATATATCACACACATACAAGCATACACACCATACATACACACATGCATACCACACACACACCATAAACACACACAGGTACACACACAAACACATACCCTTGATAACTACATAAATAGTGTAATGGACACTGATTAGGAAGCCTGGGTATGTAATCCCAGCACGGCTCACTCTTGGGAACGTTCATCATTAGAGATCTGTATAAACTTTCAGTTACATTAAAATTCTTTTTATTAAGATAGAATTAAGATACTATAAAACTCACCCTTTTGAAGCATACAACTTACCATTGTTGTCTAATTTCAAAACATTTCTAAAAAGAAATCCCTAGCCACACTAAGTGGCTTATCTCACCCCCCTCCCTCTACCCGCTGGCAATCATTGGTCTCCTTTCTGGATATTATACGCTGCACATCAGTAGAGTCCTGTAGTCGACAGCCTTTGTGCCTGGTGGCTCGTGCTTGGTACAGTTTCCAAGTTCACCTGGAACTGCAGCAGTAGCACCCACCACCCCTTTACATCACTAGTAGTAGTTTATTGAGTGGCTATACAACATTTGCTTGTTTTTCTTCAGTTGATGGTCACTTGGGAAATTTCCACTTCTTCCTTTTACATCTAAAAGATGTTTATTTTTATCATGTCTGTGTATATGAATGTATGCACACACGCAGGTATGCACGTGTGCTACTGCCTGCTTGTAAAGGTCAAAGGACAGCTTGTAGGAGCTGATTCTCTTCTTCCACCATATGGTCCTAGGGATCAAATTCACATGATTAGGCTCAATGGAAGTGAGGTTGTCAGATCCACGTGTCAAGCTTTTTCATCTTGAACTTGCTCATCCATGCAACTACTGATTCACCTGGAAAATCAGTGGGAACACAACTTTTCTTCAGCCATATTTTCAGTTTTATTGCATTTATAATAAAAACGTTTGCTAAATAAGAATGTTTCTGCTCATTGCATAAATATTTTGTTTTGTTTTTCCAAAATCTTCCTTCCCAGTAACACCAAGATCCACAGCACAAAATTAATTATACCCTGGCTACTCTCAGCCTGTAATCAGGGTCTGGAGCTGCAAACAGAAGTTACCAAAAGAGTGATCATTTCTCTATACTTGCTTTCATCAGGATACATAGGAAGCCATAGCTCTGTAACACGTGTGCCATTTTAACAAAACAGTAGCTTTAGAGAACATGGTATACCATAATAGTCTAGTTGCACAGGGCACATTCTTAACTGCATTTCAGAACAGTGACATGTTTTATCTTCAAACCTTATTAGGCATTTTTTAAACCATCAGTAGTCATATCATAAATACAAATTTTAGCCTAAGTAGAAAGACAAAAGTTACTTTCCAAATATCCTGGGTGCCTTCTTCATAATAGTACATAATAGTGGGTATAAACTATACCCCAGTTTGAAATGTGTTAACTTAGTTCTCATATTGTTAGTGAGTAAAGTGCTCGTTCCCATCAAGGAATATATTTTTGAAATTCTTACAATACTTAACAAATGCTGACCAGTTACACAAAATCTTAAGTTTATACTTTGCAGTGAGCGGGCCTCTCAAAGCAGCTGCCTTGAGAGCACACAGTGACGGCTGCGGTTGGTTTAAAGTCCTTTCCTAGACGCTGCTTCAGAGCATCATAGGCAGCACAATTACTGTGCTATCTAGCACTAATGTTTGTTTTGTTACATCTGAAACTTACTTTTTTTGGCTAGATTTATAGGATAGAAATGATAGGGAAACTGGGTAAGAACTAAACCCAAATCCTCTGCCAATTTTAGCCTAAGAATGACCAGCTAGGCATAGTGGCACACACCTTTAATCACAGCGCCAGAAGGCAGGCACCAGTGGATCTGTGTGCGAGCCCAGCCTGGTCTACAGAGTGAGATCCAGACCCATATGAGCTACAACAGAGAAACTCTGTCTCAAAATAAAAAGCATACGAACAAACGGAATATCCAGAATGGCTGAACACCACAGAGCAGGTCTCCTGATTCTGAGAGACTCTGCTGTGTGTCAACCCTTATCTTACTTACTTAGATGCACATGGAAGAGCTACAGAGCAAACAGGTCTCACAGCTTTTCAGTTTTGGAAAATGTCAGAGGTTATTTAATAAAAGTTAAAGTCAAATAAGTAGTATAGTAGCAAGAGTCACAGTTTAGTAAAAAAAAAAAAAAATGAATAAATAAATAGATAGATAGATAGATAGATAGATAGATAGATAGATAGATAGATAGATAGAGAACCAGTGAGATGGCTCTGCAGGTCCAGGCACCTAAGAACAACCTTACTTCATTCCCCAGGGCCACACAGTGGGCGGAGAAAACAAGCTCTCAAAGGCTGACCTCTGACCTCTACAGATGGGTAAACATGTCATGCATACGTAACAATAAATAAATAAAATGTAATTAAAACAAGTCAGAACTTGAAGAGATTATGTCTTGTTTTGCTTTTACCTCATGGGTTTTCTCAGTTTGCAAGGAGCCAGGAGTTGCTTAGTAGCCTTTCAGGCCACCTAAAAATAACTTCTCTCTAGCAAACACCGCATTGCAGTTTCTGCCTTTGTGTGTAGTTTGAAATTCATGCCCACCCACATTTATTTGATAAGTGTGAAAATTCTAAAACAGGGCCTAGGTTTCCCTGTGGGAAAAGTGGTACAGAGAGCACCAAGTGTGGCCACCGGGTTCACTTTGTGCTTTGTTTGCGTTTACCTCCTCATGGACTGCAGGTCTCTGGTCTATCCTCATGTAGTTCCCTTCAGTCTTTAATGGCTGCGGATTTTTTTTTCAATTCTTTTTTTTTTTTTTATTAGATATTTTCTTTATTTACTTTTCAAATGATATCTCCTTTCCTGGTTTCCCCTCCAAACAAAAAAACAAAAAACAAACAAACAACAAAAAACCCTGTTCCCTTCCCTCTCCCCCTGCTCACCAACCCACCCTCTCCTGCTTCCTGGCCCTGGCATTCCCCTACACTGGGGCATAGAACCTTCACAGGACCAAGGGCCTCTCCTCCCATTGATGACTGACTAGGTCATCCTCTGCTATACATATGCAGCTGGAGCCATGAGTCCCACCATGTGTACTCTTTGGTTGGTGGTTTAGTCCCTGGGAGGAGCTCTGAGGGTGGGTGCCATGTTCTGCCTGAAGCACAACCTTGTCGTTCACAAAGGTAGAACTAAAAACCTTTGTTCTCTATATCTAGTAAGCAAATGGAAATCACACTCTCACATGAGCATGTCCCATGCAGTGTCTGATGGTTTCATTTGTAGTAACACAGTATCTCTGTCTCTACAGGGGGCTCTTTGGATGTATATAGGAAAATTCCAGAGCACGTCCTCGGAAGAATTGCAGTAGCAGTAAGTATATATATTGGCTTTAGCTTTAGAGAATTCCAGTTATTTACTCTTTACCGTCATGCCTACTCCTGTGTCCTCTATATGCTTTCCTTTCAGTCCCAGGTGGCTGTTGAGACCATACTGCCCGTCAGTTCTGATCCTTCCTCTGTTTTTATAGGCCAAGCCCAGCTTAGTCCCCTTGGCTGTCAGTACTCTGTAATCGCAAGGATCTTGGTGCTTGGGTTTCTTTTTCATCAAAGAGAAAGCTGTTACAGGGGATGTTTAATAGTTCTAGACATAGAATTTGAAAATAATTTAAGAATCTAAATTAGTGAAACAGTCTATGGACAAAATCCTACTTTGCTTTTAAATGATTTTGTAGTCTTTTGGTTTTTATTTTATCTTTTGGATACTATATCTAGGATTCTGTGCTCTTTGTGATGAAAAACAGTTTTCCTGTCTTCTGTATTCACTAATAAATAGGCAAATCATATCATCTAAACTGAATTTATTATGTAAATTCCAGATTTGAGATTGGGAATAATGTAAGCTAACGGTGTCTAAGAGGAGTCACTGGGTGCTGTAATCGTAAACACTTGCTAAAGTAAAGGCACTCTGTTAAATTAAGTGGTCTAATGCAGAACAAAGTGATTATATCATGTACCATTTAATTAAATGGCTTATTTTCACATTCATTATACATCAAACTGACAACTCAAATTCTTTAATCCAACATGGACACTTACTCAGGCTTAGTTCATTGTAATTCACAGCTTTCCTTTTTTCTTTCTAATTATGAGTGTGAACTGCCCAGGGTGATGAGCATTCTCCTTTCTGAGGCTGCCTCTGCAAGCAGCTTCTAATCTACACATTATTCAGATTATTCAGGATGAAATCTGAGTACTTAAACCAGTGTTGTAGATGAAAATAAAAATGTTTCCTTTCCTCTTCTACTCTCAGAGGGGAATGAATGTGTTGTGGCTTTTGGCAGTTCTTGGCTCTAGAGTTTAATAACACGTATAATAAAGGGCAAGAAGAGGCAAGGAAGACCAGCTGGAAAGCAGGGGAGTCTGCATGTCCTGTGTTCCCATCATCTGTTGAACGTAGGGAAACAGAATCCACCTTGTTCAGTAAAGACATGTATTCTTCCCCAGCCTCATCAGTCTTGCCTTCCTCCTGTGTAAAGCAGAAACAAGGCCACTGGGTTTTCTGATTTAGCTAGGATGGGAAAGTTGTAACTGGACAGAGGCAGCAGAAAAGCAACCAGCTTTGAATACAGGACCTCATGTTTGGGTAGCTGAAATTTTTGAAAATGCTGTATTAAGAAGAAACATTAAAATGAATGCCAATCCAAGAAGAGTTGATGTGCCCCTTACTTGGTTTTGAATCAGTGGCAGTCTCTTATAAAACAAGGCGTGTTTGTTCCTACAGCTCTCATGCGTTCTAGGCCATAATGATGAAAGCTTCCGTGGTGGTTATAGAAGAAACACTCTCAACAATTTTGCTCTTCTGACAGTTTTCATAAACTCTGTTAGTGCCCCACACTTGTATGCCACCTCCAAAGTGGGGTGCATATCTGTGGGGGAGAGGGGATCTGAATAAACTCCAAACACGGATGATCCTTTCTGTAGCTAATAAACAGCACATTGGCCCAGAGATACCATCTCAAATCAAGAGGATTATATTAGTTCAAATTCAGCTGTTGCCCTGTTAGGTGGTCCCTCATTGAGTGTGAAATGCACATACACGCTGCCTTGTTCAGGTTCCCAGTTTCCGTGGTTACTACTTCTGAACTGGTCCCAAGATGGCATCAGTTTTCTTTCCTTTGAATTTCTCACTCAGGCCAAGATGGCACATGCAAATAGCCTCAGCCCTATCCAGTCCCAGAATCAAATGGATCTGTGTGTACCAGTCTCTATGGCCTATGTATGTATGAGAATGCTGCCGGAGTTTCCAGCAGCTGTGGGATGGGAGTTGTTGGGCACATCAGTACTAAGCAAAATGGGTTAGAACACTCGATACCTCATCCCGAGTCACTCTCTAACCAGTCAGTGCCGTCCTAGGTACAGGATAGTGTGTCTCCAGACACTGCTCCTGCGCTCCGTTCTCTGAGAAATGAGGTGGGGAAATGAAGAAGGAATTAAAGGGGAAACTGTGTTAAAACACACACCTAGAGGGGATGGGGAAGAGCAATGCAAGGGAATAACTGATAGTGGAGAAGCACAGACACACGGCTGCTTCAGGTTCCCGTTTTCAAGTGGGAATTTGATGTTGCCTGTGGTAATTCAGAGACTCCCCCAGCCTCAGTCTCCCAGGACTCCTGGCCTGTATCACTGTGGTCACTGAAGACCTTTTCATGTCTCTCTGAAGGAATCTCTTCTCCAAAATGAACTTAATTTTCCTGGTTCTCTGGCATGCAAGGCAGGTCTGCATCGCAGGATGAGCCCTGTCAGTGTCTAAAATATGGCTCAAGTTTTCTCATGTAGGATATATGTAGGAGAGAGAATGTTTTTCCTTTGAAGAAATACATATAAGGTCCTCGATCTCAGCCCCCCAACTGCAAATTTCTACCCCACTTCTTATAAAGAATACCCTTCCCTACTCCCCAACATGGTTGTTTCCCTCTGACTTCTGAAGCTGCGCCATGCTGTGCTGGATTTTAAATGCTAGTGTTAATATTGATTGAAGTTGTCCATGAAAAGATGTGCACTTGACATGGCAGGAGTGAGTGAGTGATTGACAGCAGATATAAGCACTGTTAGTGTCAAGGCTTTTTTGTGTGGTTTTGTGCAGCCTCTCCTACTGAATCTCAATGATTCTCAATTAATGGGCAGGCTTCCTGCTCCTTTATACGTAGATGCTTATACACATTAAAGGGAAATTCTGTCTTCAAAGTTGGAGGAATAATATTTCAAAACGTATGATTTTATCAAATATATAATCAGTATTTGTATTTCTTTTACTACTCTGCAATCTGTACATGTACAATTGTGTCTTGTTTGTGCGTCTTCTGATCATTTGCTATTGAGCTGATGTTAGTGACACGCAGCCTGTAACAGGAAAGACTTAGAAGACTCAACTAAACTTCTAAGTCAGGAAGTTGCACCCCACTTCTCAGAACCCAAAAGCTGTCTGTTTCCCTGCTAACCATCATGGCCTCCCCCCACTACTCAAAGAGAAGCTATTTTCATTGCTGATGTCTTTTACGAACATTTAAATACTTTGTCTTACTTCCATTGATAAAACTATCATCATTTAAACTTTTATTTTAAATACATATTTTAATTTTATTATCATAACATAGGTATTTACTTATATGGTGTAGCATTTGAACATGTGTATAATAGTCATGATTTGATATTCTTTTTCCCATGTTTTATTATTTGCAATACTCCCTTGTGATATCAGTGATTCCAAACTCTGGAAGAAATTGCTTGCTATAAAAATGTATCTAGTCTCTTAGACTAGATAAGCATGGAATGGAATTGCTCATTGTATTAGCTGATCTCCCCAGAGTATCTCCTGCTCTCTGGGAGCAGTTAAATGGGCTAGCCTTGTTCAGCATAACAGAGTTGGGCTTTCTAGATCCTCAGTATTTGGAAATTGCTTTTCTTACTTTCTATGTTTGGTTTTTAGTTGCTATTAGTCAGTTTTTATCAACCAAAATCTTTGCACATGGGGCCTCCAGGCCTTCTTGTCTAACATCATGTTTACAGTTACACAAAGCCTAGCTGCTTCTCATCCAGGAAGGTTTTCTTACCCTGTAGCCTTGACTTGTCCAAGTTGTCTCTAACAGTAAGTGCGTTCACATACTTCTAAGTACATTTTCAGTATCAGCATTTTGTTTACTGTTTTTAAAATCTGATTATGAATAGTCAACCTTGAAATTATGAGTTCCTATTCTTGTGCTGTGAATAAAACATGCTTTTCATGTAACAACTACTTTTGTATAAACTTTGAAAATTTATTTATTATTTGTTTAGTGGTACTAGGGATTGAACTTCAGGCCTCCTACATGCAGCCAAGCCCTTTACCAGTGAGCTACATGCTCAAATCAAGATTAAAAGATCTTAATGTCATCTGAGCAGTGGTGGTGCAGGCCTTTAATCCCAGCACTTAGGAGGCAGAGGCAGGTGGATTTCTGAGTTCGAGACCAGCCTGGTCTGCAGAGTGAGTTCCAGAACAGCCAGGACCATATAGAAAAACCCTGTCTCAGGGAAAAAAAAAAAAGATCTTAATGTCAATTCCTGATTAAATTTTCCACATAGACAGTAGTAATTGCAACCTATATAGTTAGGGTCTTACTCATTTAACCATTTTTCTTAACTCTGGCAGTAAAGGGGGAAATCCGGGGGAAATTAGTGCACTGGTACTCACCCATTTTTTTCTCTGGCCTGCATTCTGATGCTATCTCTGTACTTCCCTCACAGGCAAGCTCTGTGCCACAAATGTATGTGCCTTTTATGCTTCTCTTAGTGCATTCTATTAAAGAAAGAATAAGAGAGCTTTCTACAGTAATTGCAAGCCTTTTAAGATTACTTTTAAATTTTTATTTTATTTTAAACTTGACAGAAAAGTTTTGAAAGTCATATCTGGAGTTCCCACAGAGCCTAGAGCAGAGTCTTCTGGGGAACAGCTGGACACATCTGACTGAAATGTATCTTTAACTTGGTCCAGTGCTCTTTGTTTCTCTTTTCCTCTTTTCCTCAGTTAAGTTTGCCGTTCAAGGCTTGGCGGCCTGATCAGGCGCTCCTCGCTGCTGTTGGGAAAGGAGATTTCTGTTTTACGCAGTTCCTTTCATGAGTCAGTTTCTTTAATGTTCTTCATCTAGACATGTAGGTGATTGGTACAGCCCCTCCCGAGCACATGTAAGGCCCTCTGTTTATTCACCGGCATTACCAAAAAATACAAGTAAAAATGTTTCCTTTCATCATAAATAACATGATTTTTAAAAAAGATTACCCAGGGGCTGTGTCCTGGTGGCTCCGCAGTTAAAAGCACTTGCTGCTCTTGCAGAGGACCAAGGTTTAATTCACAGTTCCAACATGGCAGGTCATAACTGTCTGGAGATCTGACACACTCTCCTGGCCTCCATGAACACTAAGCATACACATAATGCACATACATTCATTCAGGCAAACACTCACACTCATAAAATAAAAACAAAATCATTTTTTAAAAAATGATTTAGAAATGTTGAAAAATTGTTTAAGAAATCTTTGTTCCTCTCTCTTGACCTTCTAACCTGCCATACCACCACTTCGGGTGTGGCTAGTGGCCTTCCTGGTGCTTCTCTGACACCTGCTCATCTCTTTGCTCTGACACGCCTAGTCTTCCAAGGCAGTAAACTCACCAGCAAGGAATGTAGAGCTCTGCAGTTGGCGTCCCTGAGAGCCTGGCACAGATGGGGAGTATTCAAGAGCCACCTTTAGTTTGACAGTAATTTGAAGAACAATTTGTGGTTGATTTATTTAAGTGTGGAGCGTTCCCTATAATGTCCATAACTGTACTGTTTTTTTTTTCCTTTCACAATTTTAGGTTGTTAAAGGCCTTACCTATCTGTGGAGTTTAAAGATTTTACACAGAGGTATGTTCTGGGTTACACAAATGAACTTAATTTAGGGATGGGGGAGGCTCTGCAGTTCCCTTGGTTTTCTTAAAAAATGACATTTAAGCTGGGCAGT
The DNA here is from genome assembly GCA_019843815.1 of Montemys delectorum. Classification (NCBI taxonomy): domain Eukaryota; kingdom Metazoa; phylum Chordata; class Mammalia; order Rodentia; family Muridae; genus Montemys; species Montemys delectorum. The sequence goes on along the minus strand of JADRCD010061524.1, from coordinate 1,878 downwards.
GGTGATGCACACCTTTAGTCCCAGCACTTGGGACGCAGAGGCAGGCGATTTCTGAGTTCAAGGCCAGTGTGGTCTACAGAGTGAGTTCCAGGACAGCCAGGGCTATACAGAGAAACCCTGTCTCAAAAAAACAAAAACAAAAACAAAACAAAACAAAACAAAACAAAAATGACATTTCAGACAGCTAATGTGGCCATCAGAAAAGTGATTGTAAATGTTACTTTTCTTATTTTCTCCCTCTTGTTTCCATATTTTCTATTTTTTTCACTACAAACTAGGGAGTTATATTTTTATGAGCCACATTTTTCAAGCATGTAAACAAATTTTGCACTATTTGAAAATGACTCTGTAGGTATGGCTCTCTCCTCAGAGCACCTCTGGTGTCTCTCAAGAGATCATGTCCTGTTCCCAGGAAATGAAACTTTAATTAACGAATCAGAATGGCTCCTTGCTCTGGTGACGTGGAAGAGAATGGTCTGACTAATAAAAAAAAAAAACGAAAAAAAAAAAAAAAAAAAAAAAAAAAGAGAATGGTCTGATAACTGTTGCATGTCACAAGGACCCTCCTTTGGTTTGTTTGGTGTTCCCAAAATGTCTGAATCCATTTGAAGCAAATTATGGAAAGAGAAAGGAGATGGTAACAAAACCAAACCTCACATCCAACTTAGTACACATCTGCTCCTCCTAGCTTTGTGTCTCCTGGGGGCGCAGCAGTGTACAGTTAGATGTGATTAAAGGAAAGGGTTTTTTTAATTTGGTTTTAGTTTTCATTTTTTGGTTTTTTTCCCTAAGACAGGACTGAAGCTTTTGGAGGGAACTCGCCCTGTTCTCAGCTGCAGTCCCCTGCCCAGCACTATGGCCTCTGGTCTCTGTAGATTCTCTCAATAGCCCCAACTTCTTCACCCTTTTTAAAGAGAATATCTGCGTATGGGGAAGGCATAATATTCATTCTTAAAGGCATCCATGAATAGAATCATAAGCCTTACCCCATTCCCTTGCCTCCTTAAAGCCATGTGTAAATGGTACCAGAGTGGTGGGGAGCATGAGCCTGGCTGGGTCGGTGTCACTTCTCTGGGTATCCATGTGTGTACACATCTGGTGAGTAACAGAAGGGGGCACTTTAATCTGGTGGGCAGAGCTGCTCCCTCTTCCCTCCTGCGCACTTTTGCCTTATGCACCACCCAGGAAGCCGGTATAGCCAGTGCCCAGAACCTGGCATTTGCTAGCCTTTTACACTGCTGTTCATTTGCATGGAATCCAAGGGAAGGCACCATTTGCTCAAGAGCAAAGCCTCCATTGACAGGACCATGCTGTGTAAATGGGAGTATTGTTATAAATTGAGACTTAAGATTGTTCTATACTCTTGGCAAGCTGGGTAATTCTGGACCAATGAATTGTCTAAGCCATAACTCTATGAAAAACACGGTCACTCTGAGAAGTGTGGTGGGTAGGGAAGCATGCTTCAGTTATTTCAAAGTTATTTCTTTTCTTTTCCTCTTTAAAGTGACAAATCTTGTTGACAAGACACTATACCTCTAGAATCCCTGTTTCTTAGATTATTTTGTGAGAAATAGCCAGTTTTGTTTGTTTAATTGTTCAAATAATATCTCATTAGACTTGTTTCAGACGGATTTGTGGAGATCTGAAAATAAAGCATAGGGTCAGTTTGCCAGGACAGTCCTGTGGTCATTGTAGGCAGGCTCAGTTACCAGAGCGCTTAGAGACGAGTGAGTGCACCCTTCTTCCCCCTGCCATTTGGAACATAGGTCAGAAAGGCCTTTTGTTACATGGTAGGGGAGGGTTGTGGTGACTTGGCTAAACCACACAGGTTTCCAGAAAGAATCCTGAATCTTTTTTCAGGTTTTTTTTTTGTGGGGG
>JADRCD010061523.1:0-17167 GCA_019843815.1 Montemys delectorum | reverse complement strand
CTCTCTCTCTCTCTCTCTCTCTCTCTCTCTCTCTCTCTCTGTGTGTGTGTGTGTGTGTGTGTGTGTGTGTGAGAGAGAGAGAGAGAGAGAGAGAGAGAGAGAGAGAGAGAGAGAGAGGGAGAGAGAGAGGGAGAGAGGACTCACGAGGGAGAATACAGTTTTAGTTCGGTGGAAGGACAGAAGACCTCAACCAAAAATATAATCTTAACGTTCAAAGCACAAGTCCCTTTCCAAGAGACTAGATGAGTATTGCAATGCATAGAACTAACAAATTATGGGGAAAGGTGAAAGGGGAAATTCAAGACCCTATTGAGCAAGACAACAAAACAAAGCAAGACCAAAGCCTCTGGCAGGCATGGACAGATCATTAAGGAAAACTAAAGCATACTTAAAATAAAGAAAGAAAGAAAGAAAGACAGAAAGAAAGAAAGAACTTGGTGTGCCAGTGTACACCTAACCTATAGTCCCATTTACTCCAGAGACCGAGGCAAGAGGATCTCCTGAATCCGGGAGTGGTAGGATGTAGTGAGCTACCCTGATCTAGTGTGTACTTGGTTTGACATCGATATGGTGACCTCCCAAGATTATGGGACCACTAGGCTGCCTGAGCGGGAGAGAATCGGTCCAGGATGGGGGAAATTGGCCAGCCAAACTAATAAAAAGGAAAATTCAAATTAAAACAATCAAATATAATTATATGCTCTGCAAATTGCTTAGTCTCCTGTACCTTAATAAGAACACAATACCATTTTACTTAGCAATTTTACAATATTTGTAAAATTTAATGGTTCTTGTATCCCGCACCCAGTAGTTTTTGCTAATATGTGCAAAAGGAGCCATATATAAGAACGATTATGCATGTCCACCCATCACTGGACTGCTGAAGTGTTCCAGATGATGCCTGGGATGGAACTCATGGCCTCATGTGTGCACATCAAGCATGTTATCAGTGAGCCATCCCCCAGCCCATATCGAGATTATTTTAATAGTCAAAAATCACAGAAAAACATTATTTGTTTATTTCCATACAAATATATTTGGAACAAAAAAGAATCCAATTTATACTGAGGGGAAGGGAAGGTAGAAACAACAAAATGGACTCCGAGAAAAATTAAAAGGGGGCTATATCAGCATGTACTGTTGCATTTCTTTGATAGTGAGAGGCAAAATAAATTTGGAAAAAAGCTAAAATTAGAAACAAGGGATTTTAATACATGTTTGCTTTCTCATTTATGATGATTTTTATGTGAGATTATCATAAATGATAGCTTTTAAATGGGATCCACCTAAAATATATGCCACATTTTCTATTTTGTGGCTGATACTATCAATCAATACTTCGGTTGCAGCATTTTATTTCATTTTATTTTATTTTATTTTTTATTTTATTGAGACGCAGTTTCTCTGTGTAGTTTTGGCTGTCCTAGAACTCACTTTGTAGACCAGGCTGGCCTCGAACTCAGAGATCTCCCTGCCACTGACTAAGTGCTGGGACTAATGGTATGCACCTCCACCACTCTGTAGCAGCACCTTATGTTAAAGGTCAGTTTTCCATGAAATTCCCTTCTGTCTGCTTGAACACAAGCTTTAGACATAGCATATGGAAACCTCATCTCCAGTATCAGCAGCTTTGGGGAGCCATTCCGTAAGAAGCTACTGTACCACTGCCTCTTGGCATTCTTACTTAAAGGCTATGAGTTCCTCTCTTTTCTGTCTTTCTTGCTTATTTTAATTTCCTTTTGGAGACAATATCTTTTACTATGTAGCTCACATTGGTCTTGAATTCCATATATCATTTCTGCTAGGCTGTCTGGAACTTGAAGATTGCGAGAAGGTGGAATGTTGTAGAAGCAGAGACAACTTGTCTTGGAGAGTCTTTAACCCCTTCAATAATCATCTATGGTCAGCCTCTGCCTGCCTTAACTGCCTGGTACTGTCTCCTAAAGTCCTTTAGGATGTTGTCCCAGAAAGCTTTCTATTGTTATGAGTAAAACACTGACCAAAAACAAAAACAAAGCAAAAACAAACAAACAGCAAAATCAAAAACACCTCTGGGAGGAAAGGCTTTATTTGCATCTTACACTTCCAGATTGCAATATAGTGTTGAGGGGGATTTTGGACAGGAACTTTAAGGCTTGAAGGTTGAAGGTAGGAGCAGAAGAAGAGTCCATTGAGGCATGCTGCTTACTAGCTTGTTCAGTCTACTTTCTTACTAGACTTTGGACTGTCTACCCAGGAATGGCACTGCCCATAGTGGGCTAGCCTTCCAATACCAATTATCAATCAAGAAAATAATCCACAGACTTGCCCAGAAGACAATCTGATGGAGGCAATTCCTTGACTGAGATATACTCTTCTCAGACATGTTTAGCCTAATATTAGGTTGATCAAAAACTAACCAACAGAGATGCAGTCACAAGCTTCTTTCAACCCAAAAGCTAGAAATATCATCAAACATCACTTGAGATCTGTCTGGTATAACCCAACTACCTGATGTTTCTACCAATGTATTTAAAACAATACCTTGATTTATTATTTTCCTTCCCCCCCAACCCCCATAACTATAACTTCTTGAATGAGTTTCTACATTAGAATACTTTATTGTGGCCATCTGAATCCCTGTTCCCTAGAAAGGCTGTGGTCACTCATATTTTGTGCATCAGTCAACTATCTCTTACTCTCATTGAGGTGAGAGCTGTTTGGCTTGCTACATGAAGCAGAAAGCACAGCTTGAAAAGTGCACTAGATCTCATAAAAACAGAAGAACTTGGCCAAGCTGAGACACACAGCAAAAGCAAACTCTGCTGAAAATATTAGAATAGCATCCCATTCTGACCCTAATGTTCCATAATCAAATGACAGTGGCTTTTAATGGACTAGCATGTTCCAAAGACCACACACTATAATAGCAAGTGAAGTGCCACACAAAACCTGACAAGTCATTTCCCTGTCTGCTCCCCACTTGGGTCCTAAAACCATCCAATGAGCCATCCAATCCCTTTCCCACTCCTTGCCTCAGCTGAGACCCTCACGTTATGTTTATCCATGCTCAGCAACTTCAGTTTAACACAGTTTTATGTAACTAAAGGGTTTTCTAGCTATCTTTGAATGGGAATCCATCAAAGCTATAGAAACAATCAGGAAATCTAACTCTTCCAGTGTGGCTTGTGATTAAAGGCCAAAGCATCTCTGGGCACTTTAATTTGTCTTGCTTGCCCTATGGAAGCCCTCTTCCAGATTTCTGATTGGCATCTGTTCTTACATCCCTAGGTGCTTTGCTCCTCCTCCACATCCACCCTCACACCACCCCCATGACTCCGAGACAATGCTTGCTGAGTGTGCTATCTAGTTTTATGCCAACTTCATGCAAGTTAGACTCAGTAGAGAGGTAGAAGCCTCATTTGATAACTCTCCTTAAGGTCAAACTGTAGGTAAGCCTAGAGGGCCCTTTCATAATTATTGATTGATGGGAGAAGGTGGTGCCATCCTTGGGCTGGTGGTACAATTCTATAAGAAAGCAGGCTGAGCAAGCCATGAGGAGCAAGCCAGGAAGCAGCATCCATCTATGGCACCTACATCAGCTCCTGCCACCAGGTTTCTACCCTGGTTGAGCTCTTGTCCTGACTTTGTTTAAAGATGAACTGCGATGTCTAAATGGAAAGAACCATCTCTAACTTGTCCTGGTCTTGGTGTTTTATCACAGCAATAGTAACCCTGTCTAAGACACAGTGCTTGGCTTGTTTGGGAGTTTTTTAACTCCAGACCTTTCAACTGATCTCTCTTACTCCATCTGTGACAGCATTGCCCACATCTCCCTTTCCTTATTCTGACTAAAAAAAAAAAAAAAATCTGTCTGCCAACATCAACGTTCACCCTTGGCTATACCTTGGAAACAAAAGGGATGTTTAAAAATTATAACTGACTGCAGTGGATATAGCCTGGATATCTGGCTTTTTAAAATTTGCTGAAGTGATTTTAGTTTCTGCTAATTTAAAAATAGCTAAGCATGAGTTACCTGCCATTAATGCCTCATTCAGACTGCTCCCTTCATAAATCCATCTGTGAACTGAGCACAATTCCTATTACCAAAGAAGGTGTTCTGCTTTTGATGTGAAATGTACTTCCTTGCTGGGTCACTATATTTGGCAACAGCCCTTGGCAGTACTTCCCAAAACAATAAGGATAACTTGATTATAGAATTATTACAATTTATTACAGTTATTGGTTTCATATTTCAGCCTCTTTCCAGGGCTGTGTGTTCTGTAAGGGTAGTGAATACCTCCTATTCATCTTTATATCTCCAGAGCTGAGATGAGTTGAGGACCTATAAAATGTCTCAGAACTGTGTCCTTAATCTATTTAACTGACCATAAATTGAGTGGTCTTACTTTAAAGTAATTATCAAATTCTCACATGGGTCTCATGCTGCCAGACAATCACACTTTTCTATTAGTTCCTTCCTCTGCCTGTTTCCCAAGGTGGCTCTTCTGCAGGCTTCTGTCCCTTCTTTCATGCCTGTCACCTTCTGGCATCCTCGACTTTGTCTGTTGCCTTCATTGCCTCCTCCAGAAAGAACCTAGCGCAGTTAGTGAGGACTTTCTCAGACTCAACCTTTCTGCTTCTGCCTTTCTGATTTGGCAAGAACACCAACACTCCCGCCTCAGGGGAATGCAGGCTTACTGTCCCCCACAGGACACCAGCTTCATTCCTAGTATTCTCCCGTCAGTGTCCTTTTCCACCCTCCCTTCCTGGCCAACTTCATCAATACATAATCTTTTTAAAAAAAAATCCCTTTCTTCTGTCATCTCCTTGCAAGGAAACAAAATAAAAATCAAATAAGCAAAGCCCTCTACAAAATAGCGATCTTTCTTTTTCTTGGTACACATTTGAATGTTCTCAGGGTTTCTGTTAGACTCTTTGATTCTAATCCAATGGTCATTTCTTAAGCTTCATTTTTGTCTTAGGCTTCTTATTTAATTCCAGAATGGCATAGAGCATCAGTGCATTGATGCTTTTAAATGAACACACCTGGGACAAGCCAGCGCATGTATAAAACTGTCTGGCTCTTTGCATTCACCTTGACATCACCCTGACAAAAGGTGTAATTCCTCAGAACACAACTCTTTATAAGACAGCCTTTGTCTCTTAAGTGGTTACAGTCCCGTCTTCCAGTTGATGGGCTCAGTACCCCCAAAGCAACCTTTACTCCTCCTTTCCTCTCACTTCCAGTTTCCTTGTGCAGGATGGCAGTCCTACGAACTGTCCACTTCTTAACTGCTTTGCTGCTACTTCCTTGGACTTGGCCATTGTCGGCAGTTGCATGGCTCTCCTGCTTCTGAACTCACGTCTTCCTTCATGTCCACAGATGCTCATATCCATTCAGACTTATTCCCAACACAAGCCTTATTACCCATCTATATAAGTGAAATTGTATTACTCTTCTCTGCAAAACACTCTAGTATCTGTCACTTTCTTAGACTAAAATTCTATGCCCTTACAAATATTATTCTAGTATACTGCTTTAATTGCTTTGACTCATATCAATTTCTCCTCCTGACAGTTTCAGACATGTTGACTGTCTGCCTATCCGCTGTGTACACTGACTGGCTGTCTACACTGCATCTAGTGTTCTCAAAGCTCAAGAGTGGTAGACAACTGGCTTAGATACTATTCCCAAATAGTCTAGTATATTTCATACCCCGTCTCAAAAATTAAAACTCAGTAAGGACCTTTTTTTCACTCATAGGCATTTATAAAACACTTCAAAGACTATTTACTACCTAATAGTAGATTTTCTTACTAACTAAACAAGTGAAAAACAGAAGATTTTATGTTCTGTTTTATTCAGCCAGTTACGCAACTATTTATTAAATCAAGTTGATCATACTATTTTTACACAAACAGAACTTTTAAAAACTTTAAACTTGTATGCTTGTATCTGTGTGTGTGTGTGTGTGTGTGTGTTTGTGTGTGTGCACTGGAGGGGAGGCTGTTGCCTGTGTATGCCATGGTGCACCTGCACCTATAGAGGTCAGAGAACAGCATACAGCAGCTGAATCTCTTCTCTCCTTCTACTATGTTCATTCCAGAGATTGAACCTAGGTCTCCAGGCTTCGTGGTGAATATCTTTTACAAGCAACCTGAGACAGAGCCAGGACTTGAACCTGTTATTTTCCATGTGGGGTCCCAGCCCTGCCTTTTCCCTTCTGGTACTCCCATAACAATTCAAAACACAAACAAAACTGTGTGTGGAGCTTTGTTATTCTTGCATTTCCCACTGGTAATTATCATTGCACAGGGCAATCCTTGAGCATCCTTGGCATGCTGAAAGGCCGCCTGCCTGCCATGGATCACAAATCCAGACTTCCCACAGAGGCAGATCGAGCATGCTCATGGCCCTGTGCGGTCTACACTCCCCCACCCCTGAAGCAGCAGTGTAGGGGTAAAGTCACACTTCCCACTTCTTACCTGACGTAGAAATAAATAAATAACTGCAAAAAAATCCAATCTCTGTTTGGAGGCACTAAATCCCCTCTCCTTTCCAGATGGCTGGGAGATTTCTCCCAGGTGGTAAATATATTATTAAGAACTCATTTCACCGTGAAATTGACTATTCAAAACACAGACAGAAGTTAATATATTGGGACAACCTGTCTGAAAACTCGCGTTAGAGAAAATTTATTTTTGTTTAATATAAAACCTGGTATTATACACAACCCTTTCTAGTTCAGCCAGTTAAAGTTGTCCCCAGTTAGGACATGTGTCCCAGTGTCAGGACTGCTACCACCAAGAGTCACATGTTCCCATAAGAAACTGTGGTCACTCCTATGAGGAGTTCCACCTCGTGGTGTTTAATCAGTGGTCAGCCTCACACAGACTGTTCGGGGCTCTTGGGTACACAGTGACTCTTCCCATCAAGCAGCTGAGGCTAAGCTAAAAATCCCTAGCTGGGCTTGTTCTAGAACTTTCCAAGGGATGACCAGGGAGCCCCAAAGGGAAATATAGTAAAAGAATTTCTGAGACTTAGTCATGGGCTATTTTATTAATGGAAAAAATTGCAGGTTATGAAACAGAAAAAGGCCTGTCAGTAAGGATCTGTCTGTCTGGCTGTGAATCTTGCAAGCATTAACTCACTCATGCTTGCTTGAGTCACCTTTCAATAGCTACTTCCTTCTAACACTCAAAGAGATCAATAACTCACTATATAAACCAGACTGGTCCTGAACTCTCAGAGATCTGCCTGCCTCTTCCTCCTGGGTGCTGGGATGAAAGGCGTGCCTCATCCTGACTAGCTCAAATAGATCATCTGTGAGAAGGCACATTATAAAAAGAATATGCTTCAGATCTGTACTGGATTAGAAATACCAAGCATCAAGAGTCACTAACTGTTTAATGAAGGACAGGGGTGAAAGGAAGGCTTGGCACTGAATGTCCTCATTGACTTTATCTTGAAAAAAGTTATACTTGGCAAGGATCTGTGTGGAAGCTCTCGCCTATGAAGGGGCTCCCACCTCAGTACTGTTAGGAATGTACCTACGTCTTCCCCAACAGTGTTGTCTAATTTTAATATACACACACTTTCTCTGTATCTTGACTCGTTTAAATTTTTGTCAATAACCTCAAGTTTAAAGACAGATGCAAAATAAAGTTTCTAGTTTCTTAGAAGGGACTATAATGGGTTCTGTTAGAGTCTCAAAAGAGATTTTCTTTTGTTTTAAAAGTGATCCCTTCAGGAATGACAAGTTGGTTTCTAATCACACAATGAGCTTGTTATGCATTGGCAAAAACAAATCCAACTGACACCTAAATGATGTCTATTAAAGGATTCTTAATTTACGCAATTATTTTGATCCAACTAATTGCTCAAATAAGAATTTACTCAAACAAGTGCCTACGCTTTTCTAAAAAAAGAAAAAAAGAAAAAAATCAAAATTCCAGAGTAATTAGTAAAGCAGTAATGAATAATCCACTGAAGAATGAAACAATTTTTCATATGTTTAAAATAATGAAATATCTCTTTCTGGGCCACTGACTTCTGCAGCAACTCAGAGAAGTCCAACCACTCAGCATGTGCAGAGAGTCATGCAGAGACAAAGCTCAATGCAAAACCACTTCAGTGAGTTATAATTTCTAGGCTCCAGTAAATTATCAAGTAGTATAGAGGCTAAGCAAAATTAAGTGATTTAGGAAAATTCCCTCGTCCCTTTATCCTTCCATCAAGCACTTACCATCTATAGCATATACCAGGCACTATGCTGTGCTGTGGCTTCTACTGAACATATTTTCTCATTTAATCCTTGGTTTGATCCATAAATACTTAAAGGTAGGGAGAGCAAGAGTTTCTCTACACAGAAGCTCCCCAACTTGTTTAACGGAGTTATGACTTCATGAGAAATATTTGGGAGAAAAGAGGAATAACCAACAGATGAAAGATGATAAAATTGCAACCACTTTAAAATAAAATATATGCTAACATAAAATATGTATGTTGAAAAATAAACACATTATGGTTGAACAGCTTGGTAAAAATCCTGTTTTACTAGCACTAGTCGAAGAGAGAACTTGATTGTGCTTAGGAGCTGTTCTCTTGTCCTCTCTAATTCAGTTTCTTGAAGTCTTACTAATTTGCATTTTGTGCATAGGTCAGCTTTAACTGTGTTTGTACTCCAGATAAATGGAACCACAGGCTATGAGTTTTTCCTTTAATATCTGACTTATTTGACTCAAATGGTATCTATGTCCTTATCCATGCTACCATATATTATTACTATTATTTTTGGAAGATTATATCCCAGTCCAGATATCCATTTGATCTGCATGCATCTGCATTGCTTCCAGTTTAGGGAGAAAACAAACATGACAGCTACAAACATCTGTATAAATTATATTTTGCAAAATCTGTGTATAGAGAATCTACAATACAAGGACTAATGTGAAGTCCATAATTAACCACTCTCAACAGTTGTCCAGAGCTTTTTGTACCAATTTGGACTACTAGCAACAGTGCTCTGTTTTAGTTCCCCTCACCAACACTTATTATCATTAGTCTTTCTAAATTTAAGCCCTGTTGGTGGATAATTCTTAGCATATTGTCATTCTTTTAATATATATTTACCTGTTGGTGACACTGAGTCCTTTATAGATCATTATTTTGTGAAATGTCTGTTGAAATCATTTTTCCCAGACCTATTGAGTACTTGCTTATGTTGGAGTTATGCTGGAGTTGTCGAAGTTGTTTATGCAATTCTAGAGGAGAACCCTTTATCATTGATATGTATTGTGAAGATCCTAATTGCTCAAATGAGACAGCTTAAAATCAATCATCAGCAGCATTCCAGGGGACAATTTACAAAGTCATAGTCTCCAAGACACACATGTATATGTGTATCTGGTGAACTTAAATGTACCTCAGTAAACTTTTCACTGATGACTTACAAAACACAGATGTGACTCTTATCTGAGCCCCATAGCATAGAGTGGTCAAAGAGACCCAAAAGACTTCCCCTCCAACCACTCTAAACCACCCTGATAATACACTAATCTGTACACCAAAAGCTGGTGAGGACAGGGATGTTTGGGTAGCTGCTGTGTTCGTATATTACTGTGTTGAAAACAATACTGAGCACATAGCAAAAAAGACATATGTTGAGTGAAAAAATGATTATGTACCCTGAAGCCCATTGGATGTCTGATGTCAGCTATTGGTAGCAATGGTGAAAGTAGAACATGACATTATATAACATACCTCAATTGAGTGATCAAAGCTGTATTCCCTGCACTGTTCCACAATTCTACAATAAAAAATCAAGGATATCCATGGAAACTGTGTGGACACTTGTGATCTAGCACATTTGAGAAGACTCAAATTTATAAAAAACTACTCAAAATACAATCTTAATATTATCAGAGCTAGGTGCTATGTTATCATTGAAAACATATTTTAATCCTGTCATCTCATAAACATGTCGTTCACCTTCTGAGGAATAGAAAATTAGCCCATAATTACTAAAGGAAAAAAAACTCATTAAAACAAAAGGACAAAATAGATTAGCTTAAATTAAATGTGAAAATTAGATTACCATTTGGATAAAATGCAATATTTTATATTATCTAGTTAAATGTATGTGTATTTGTATATGTACCTTCATACATATTTAAATCCACCCATTCATGCATATGCAAGTTCATATATTCCTAAGGACATATATACATGCACATGTATATATAACTGCCATCAGTCAAGCCCCAAAACAGCTCAGAAAAGAAATTATCAGTATATCCTTCACTTGAGGACAAAGAAGCCTGAGACTTAAAAAGTCTGATCAGGACTGTGCATAGTAGTTCACATTTTTAATCCTAGCACTTGGGAGGCAGGGGTGGGCATATTCTCTGTGAATTTCAGGCCAGCCTGGTCTACATAGAGAGTTCCAGGCACAGAAGAGCTACAGAGTGAATAGTAAGACCTTGTGTGCAGCAAACAAACAAACAAGTCTCTGCAGTTTATCCACACGAGTGGTAGACCCATGCCAATGCCAGTCCCACTCTAAGCCACCACCTCACATCTGACCTGAGAGTAAAATAAGAATGGTTTTTAAGGGCCACTGAAATTAATTGAGACACAATTCATCTACCCTCTGTTGGTCATAGAAATGAAGCTCATGGTGAATTCCTTAATTTGAATGTGTCTACCAGAATTGTGAATCCTTTTTTCCATCATTGAACAAATGTACACATCTAGTCTTTGTGGGATATTGAGTTTTTCCTTAGAAGTGAGTCTCTAGTATAATGAATTTTAAAGCCAAACTCTATACACATGGTCTACTGACCTGAGCAACTGAAGTTTACCTCTCTCTCCCATTAAAACTGAATCAGCAAGTGAAGCCATTGCTCTGAACCTAATAGTGAGAAGAAAAAGATCATAGGACCTCTGGAGTTTTGTCACCTTTACCATCCAGAGTATGGTTTGAGTACTGGACATCCAGTTTGATCGTGTGTGGCTCATATGCCTAGATAGTTTGGGAACTGGAGAAAGTTATGGAATGAAATACTCTCTGTTGGCCATCCATCTGTATACAGAGAAATTCTGTTGGATAGGAGAGCTACCCGTAAGTATATGCTAGAAACCCAGACTTCTCACTCAGGATAGTTTCCGTATTCTGTCAGCCCTCATGAATATTTAAAAGGTAAATGTCAACCCTAAGACAATCTGTACACTGACTGGGCTTTTCTGAGAGTCATCAGTTAAAATTCAGCCTTTTATTTGGAGCTAGGGTTAATACTAGTACTAAATTTCCTCCTGAAGATTATATAGCACGGACACTGCTCCAAATTCTCTCCTTGGAAGGGTGATAAAGTGGATGATTTCCTCCTTTCCTCATACTTGTGTGTGAGGTGCTCTGAGAAGCTTCTGGGAAAGGAATGGTTGTACAAGAGGCATGGGTCCTCTACAGGCTACCTGGAGTCTTGATCTACAGAAACAAGAAAGTCTCCAGACTAAAGTACAAACTCCCTTAAGCATTCACATATGGTTTATCCTGGGTCTGGAGAGCAGGGAAGCTCAGCTTAGGTAGTGTTCAGCCCTGGGCACTTAATCTATCTCATGACAGTGTCTGTTCAGAAAACTGGGACATGGGTGCTCTCTCATGGTCATTCTGGCCTTAAAGGAATCCAGTTTGTTCATAGACATTGTAACTAAGAGGAAACCATCACAATTTAAGTGCTCATTACCTTTTAGGGACGTACATGAGTCCTGCAACCTCCTGGAATCCACTGTTGTTCACTAAAAATGTGAACCCCCAAAACCCCAAAACACAATGGTTTGCTCAGAAATGTAGTGAGGCCTGGAGTGCAGGAAGTTCCTGTCTGTGCACTGAGATTTTGGTAATGAAAAATCAAGACGATGATGACATATCCTGGAACTTTGAATGTTTATGTAAATGTGTGTAAATGAGAAACAGAAATAGACACAAAGACCCAGAAAAAGTACTCAGGGTGGCATCCTAGACACGAGGCTGAAAGGAAGCCTTTCTGTTGTCTTTACCTTTAGAAAAACCTCATTAATAACACTGAACAGAGAGTTTCAAATATAAACACAGGAAGTAGGTATCCTGATACTTTGGAGGCACAATAGAGATTAAGTCACTGAGAACATGAGATAAAAGAACCCAGGGAGTAAAAACTGTATTTATTTAGGTATGGTGAAGAGTTGCTGTGAATCTTGCTGCTGCTGCTGCTGCTGCTGCTGCTGCTGCTGCTGCTGCTGCTGCTGCTGCTGGTGTGTCCATGGTGATGATTCTGATGGTGGTGATTATAACAGGGCTAGTGTTGCGATGAGGGAGACAGTAGTAATGACTGAGGTCGGCCATGGTGGTGATTTGCGGCAGTGGTAGTTATGGTGGAGATGCTGTTCTTGGTTCTGGCGGTGATGGCAGTAGTGATTGATGATGGCCATTATTACGGTGATGTTATTGGTGGTGGTTTGCTGTGATGGAGATGGTGGTAATAGTTATTGATGGTAGTCAAAGTCATGATGGTGTTATTGTTGATGGGAATGGGGGTTATAGTAACAGTGGTGGTGATAGCAATGGAAGTCATGATGCTAGTACTAATGAAACAAATAGAAAATCACTATACACTTGCAACAGAGAATGGTGTGATAAGTGCTTGGCCTGAATCAGCTTATTCAGACCTAACCTTATCCCGTGTGGCAGTTGCTTGGCAGTTGCTTTTATTCTCTATACCTTAAAAATGAGAAAAATGAGGCATGGAGAGTATAATAGCTTCTCAAGGTCACTTATTTAAGTTTTGGACCAGATATTTGAGCTCAGATGATTTGACTCCAGGGTCACGGACCTTCGCCATCCTGCAATGCTTCCAGGAAAATGCAGAGAGGCAAGAATCTGGAAACAGAAAGAAGTGGTCCTTGTATGGCAGTATCTGGTGATGGGAGACCTGAGGGATATTAGTGCCTAATGAGAGCAGGGGACCACTTTAAGTACAGAAGATCACAATCTGAAGAATAAAAAAAAAAAAGGTGGACTTAGAAATTAGAGAGGTAACTGTCCATAAAATTTGATCATTTCATTAGAATGTGACATGACAAATTGAATAATGGCGCTGGATACCTGTAATTTACCTTCTATGTAGCTTGAGCTTCAAGATGAGCATACAGTGTGAGCATCATCTTTTACTACACCCTCAGCTGACTTCCTGGTCTTCGATGATGCTATATAATCAGCGAGGAACATGAAAAAAGGGACAAAGTATGGCTACAAATATTCACCCTGGCAGAAACAGCCATTAAGCGTGGGTCACCAAGGGATGAAATAACTGGTACTGTATTTTAAATAGCAGTAGGAGACCTAAGCACCAATAGCACAAATTCTCAGTCCTCCTAACTACCTCCCAGCTCATCTTTCCCCCACTACAATCCTTCCACCATGATAAAGAGTGATCCCTCATCAAGCAGCTGAGTGTAACCTCTCCTCAGTTTTACCTTTCTCTTTCTCCACTCCGGTGAGATTGCTCAGTCTCCATTCCTTAAACAGCCAGAAACATCTGGTTCTTGGAATTTTCAGTATTTATATTTTCGAAGTGTTCCCATAAGTATATCTCTTTGATTTTTTTTTATGATGGAATCTTACCTTCTTATCTATCGACACTTGTTGGCCTTTTTTCTGCATGTATTCACCTCTTCTCAAATAGACTTTAGGAACCATGAATTTAGAAGTAATCACTTTCATTCATGTGCAAATAGTTTGGTACAATGTAGGTACACAACATTATTTATTGACTGATCAGATCAAAAGAAATAATCCATATATACTTGAGTTAGTGCAAACTCTAGGAACACTGTCATTTCAGGACCTGGAAGAGCACAGATTCTCAGACCCAAATGTACATAGGCTAACAGAATGCCAGAACTCTGTGAGCAAGGAAGATGTACACATCAGCTTGCATCATGGAGGCTACATAAAGCCAGGTCTGGCCATTTGTGGTCATATCTTTGTACATTATTCTTGTATTCTTTTTATTTATGTCTCTCTCTCTCTCTCTCTCTCTCTCTCTCTCTCTCTCTCTCTCTCTCTCTGTGTGTGTGTGTGTGTGTGTGTTTTGTATGTGTGTGGATGCATAAGTATATATGTACATGCATGGGTTTGTGTTTTTGTGTTGTATGTGTATGTGTGCCTGCATTTGTTTGCATTTATGTCAAGAACAGATGACAAATTTAGGATCTGTCTTTTTTTCTACCTTTGAGACAAGGTTGCTTGGTAGCCTGGAATCTACCAAGCAGATTAGGCTGGACGGCCAGCCAGCCAGTGAGACTCAAGGATTCACCTGTCTCCACCTGTATTCTCCAGACTACTTCACAAGTAGACTAGACTGCCTGGCCAGGGAAACCTAATGACCCTCCACTTTTCTTTTATGATCTCTGGTATTAAGACCACAGGCACATGTTACCAATTTCACATATATTTTTTAAAATTACTTTGGTGATAGGGATCACACTTGGGTTCTCGTGCTTCGGAGAAAATCACTTTGGCAGCTAAACCATCTCGGTAGCCATTTTCTTTGAACGTTCTTGAGACTATGGAGGCTCAAGCACTAGCCAACTTATTATTGACCTTTTTATCCCTTTCCACTCCCCGCTTCTCTGGCCTCTGCTGCCTCATCTCCTATTCTTATCCATTAAGTACTGAGCAGGCCGTACAGAGGGCTTCCTCCATAAATTGTTCAAGAGAACATTAGGACCAACTCCATGACTTAAGGGACAGTAAGCCTGTGCATCTACTGAGCATCCTGCCCCCTTGGTCACTTGAGCTTTATATCCTCATTCTGACACCTGCTTCCGAGTGTGGAGAGGTGTGGATGTGTCCTTCCTGATTACCACTGGCCTTTCCATGCTTGCTCACTCTCTTGTTGAAATTGATTCTTTAAGGCTCCTGCCATTTATCACCGCACCTCCAGCTCCACTTGCCGCCAGCTCCCTAACTTCCTTGTCAACCCCCATTCATCAAAGGTATTAGAACTTCTATAAGTTACTCAGAATTCTAACTGGTGCTGGAGAGATGGCTCTGTAGGTCAGAATACTTGCTGCTTTTACAGAGGGCCGGGATATGGTTTCCAGTGACCACACCAAAATTCAAACTGCCTGTAACTCCAGTTCCAGTATGCCTAGCATCCTCTTTTGGTCTCTGAGGTGCCAGGCATGTACATATACATACATGGAAACACTTACACATACACATTAAAAATTAAATATAATTGAAATGCCATGAGTGTCATTCATGATTGGACCCCTGAGGGGTCTTTAGCACAGGAACCTCTTCAGTATTCTCTGGAGAAATCATAGCTTTTGCCATAATCTACAGCTGATTCTTTTCAATATTACTGACTTGAGCTCCCACTTTCTTGCCATAACATCTTTGCTGTCCACTTCGTGCTTCTTCCTAACAATTTTCGCCAGATGTGTTCCTCAAATCATCTGTTGTGCCAGTCAAGAGCCCCTTCTCCTCTCTTATCACGCCTCCCTCCTGAACCATCTAGAACCCTTAGCTCACCTTGCCAGTTGCAATCTTGTCATCCTCACAAAGGGTCTGGCTCCTCTGTCCTCTTATACTGCTCTGGTATCTATCTACTATCTAAAATTGGGCCATAATCTAAACATGCTGCAATCCAGACTTGATGTTTAGTGGCTGGGTGTCATGAAGTAGGGTAGATTGACCCTCTGCTAGTTCACCACTACTAACATCTAGTGGATCCCATACAAGTAGTGGGAGATTGCCTGTTGCCTGTCTTACATGTATTATAACATTGCATCAATATTACATCTTCTTCTGTCCTCAGATTCTGCCACTGATATCCTTGTTTAAAGCTAAAAACAAAACACAACAAAAAACAAAACAAAATAGAACTGAGACTCTTCTTGCTTTTGCCAGATTCACTAGCCACTGTCTTTTCTGTGGTTCAAAGAAATAGGAACTGTGGTTCAGATGCTTTCTCCAGCACTTGTTGTGTCCTGACCACACAGAAAAGGTAACACATTTGAGGAACGCCATATCTGTGAGGGTGTCGGGAAGAAAGAAAAAAGCCACAGGACTTTTTGTAAGTGTTGCTCAAAGAACTGCTGGTTGTCTATCACAACCAACCAACTCTTTAGTTATCTGTGCGTTGTGAGGCTTCCTGACCTGGTCGGCATTATTGAAACGAGGAGATGAATAGCAGGAGAAATGTAGTGTGCAGGGAAGAGTAAGCGCACATAGTGTTCCCCTGGGATCTCCTATAGTCCTTACAGCCAACTCAAGATTACCCACCACAGCCTTTGGGACACAAGGACATAAAGGGGAAGGATTGTGGGTGAAGCCTCGGTGCTCTTCAATACATTGGAAAAAAGTATATAGACAATACAGGAAAATGTTGAGAGGCCATCAGCCAAAGATCAACTGGAAGAAGTAATGGAGTGCTTATTCTGACACAAATGATATTAACTAGAGACCTTATTTAGGGTTTGGGCTCCCATTTCTAGGCTCTTATATTTTTGCCTGTCTTCCCCAAGCCTGCAAAAAATAAGCTAGGAAGTTAAGAATTAACAACTTACAATGCAAATGCAGTCATCTTCTTTATTTAGCAGAGACTTTTATTTTATTTTATTTTATTTTATGTATTGCCTTCTTTTCCAGGAAAGATTAGAATGCCTAAGGAGTAGGCGAGCAGGTCATATTCATGGCTACAACTATATTCCAGGCCACTAAGCTAAAATTGGAATTCTCCTAGGGAAGAGGACTTTGAATAAAATACAAAATTTTTATTCTAAACCCAAACTACAAGCATCGATTTCAAAAAAAAAAAAAAAGGAGAGAAATTGATTGAAGCAGTATGGAATTAAATAGATAGTATGAATTCCTGACAGCCATGGGGAAAAGAAAAAAAAATGTTTCAAAAAAGTTGACAATAGTTACTAGTGTCTTAGTTAGGGTTTTACTGCTGTGAACAGACACCATGACCAAGGCAACTCTTATTTTTTTCCTTTTTTTATTAGATATTTTCTTTATATACATATCATATGATATCTCTTTTCCCAGTTTCCCCTCAAAAAAAAAAAAAGAAAGAAAGAAAGAAAGACAATAAACAACAACGACAGCAAAACCTCTGTTCCCCCCCGCCCCCT
>JADRCD010061511.1:0-19040 GCA_019843815.1 Montemys delectorum | reverse complement strand
TTTTTTTTTTTTTTTTTTTTTACTAACCTTCGAATCCTGCCCACCTTCCAGCTTCGTGCTATGGACAAGACAAGACCTTAATTCTTCCCAACACCCGCTATCCCCACCCTCTGCAAAAACAAAACAAAACGAAACAACAACAAAAAAAACCCTCCACAGTGGCTCCCCCAAGACAGTAGGGGGCGCTGCACAGTCCCGCAGCTGCTCTGCTTAAATCCCTTGCAGTCTGGAACAGGCGAAGGCGAAAAAGCTGAGAGCGCCATCTAGCGGGAGAAGCGGGTCCTGCACCTTCCGCGGCTCCTCCTCCCGGGCCTTCCGCCAGGAGCCAAAGTCCCGGAAGCAGGAAGTGCTGCACCTCAGGACCGAAGCATGGGCCCAGCTGGCCTCAAGGTTCTGCTGCTGCTCTTGCTGGGTGAGCCCCAGGGGCAGAGCCAGGAGGGGAGAAGAGAAGAGGGGTTTTGCCTCAAGAAGGCATCATATGATACCAGATAGGAGTTACTTGTGAGTGGCATCATCCAAGAAACTCCTGCGAGGTTATTGCATACTGGCCACTGTTATAATGTTCGTGGTTCCATGAAGCAGCAAACAAAACTAAGGTCCTTGCTTTTCATGGGACTTATAATCAGCAGTACACGTATTGAAAATGTGAATTATAAAGCGTAATCAATGGGTAGTGATGTTATGAAAGGAAAAGGGCACCTAAAGTTCAGGACAATACAGGCCTGTGATCCCATCATTCAGAAGAGCTGGGGCAAGAAGATCCTATGTTGGAGGCCAGACTGGGCTACATTTGGGAATTCGAGGGCTGACCTAGCCTACATAACACAAAAGAACAAAAAGAGGTAACAGTATAAAGTGGCCTCTCCAAGAGGAATAATTTGATCAGATACTTGAAAGAAATGGGGTAGTGGCTCAGTTGGTGGAACACATGACTAATGCCCCAGCAGCACAAGGGGTCTCCCAGGTACCATTCCAGGGACTCACCTGGCTGGGGACATGAGGGAATGAGGAAAGGACAGACACAGAAAAGCTAGGGCTGGGTGACGGACGCTGCAGCAGCTCAGAAGCCCAGCGTGTTTATTATATACAGCTGAATAAAAAGTGGGCTTATTACATACCCGTAGACACAGAGGCAGGGTGTACGGTATAAAGCTGGACTGAGGAGGCAGGTTTAGCTAATCTAATTGTCTTTGCTGGAGAGCACTCTTCAGGCCATAAACATGGTGGGAGAGAGCTACAAAGGACGTTTTCTACCCACACTATCAACATCTACCTATGAACCAGAGGAAGGTTTGTCATCCCCCTGAGCCTTACCCGGAGAGCAAGGGGCTCTGCCATTTTCCTACAGGTCTGAGGCTACTTGATATATGCCCATGTCAAAAAATATACCTGTGCTCGGGCTATCTCCGCTCCCCAGAGAGAGGAAGGACTTCATGGAAATGAGCAAGTTAGATAAGACCCAGGCCCGGGAAAACTGCACTTCAGGCAGAGGAAACTAGAGGCACTTCTGGCATAATAAGTAAGTTGTTCGGTTAATTCTCTGGCCCACAATCGATTCAGACAAGGGCATGCTATTGGTAGCAAAGCGGTAAGCAGTAGCACAAAAAGATACATACGCTTTGTAAAATGACAATTCAGTTAGAGAAAAGAACATAAACACAAAGAGGCTATGCTTCTCAAGAGCATCTCTGGGTGCCGCTGGATCCCAAGGGAACACACTCGATGCCCTGACGATGACCTTGAATCGCCACGTAAAAGAGTAAACTCCAGTTGCCATAGGCAGGAAGGTAGATAATTATCAAGAGCCCTGCTTGCTCACGTTAGCCTTACCACCAATCTGGAAAGCTTTCTGCTCAGTGAATTTAATATAAGATGTTTTCTCGTGTATTAATGAATGGTATGGTGTTTTTTTCTGTAGGAGCTTACCAGGGCTCTTTTACCAAAAAGAAAAACTTGCAATCAGGTGAGTAGTCCTCATGCTGGCTTTAGGACTGCTGGGTCTGAAACTGGAATTGGAGGCTAGAGGCATGGCTTGGCGGTTAGGATCACTGGCTGCTCTTCCAGAGGTCCTGAGTTCAATTCCCAGCCCCCCCACCCCCATGGTGGCTCACAACTGTCTATAACTGCAGTTCCATGGGATGCCCTCTTCAGGTGTGCAGACAGAAAATACAGATAAGGCATCTAAATAAAGAGTCTTTTAGAAAGTGGAATTAGGAAGGGTTGGGGGTCTTAGGGAGGGCTTGGATCCTAGAGAAGGATGAGATAGGAATTTGGGGACAATACAAAAATGAAGGAACATCAGACTGCAGTTTCCCTGCTCTTCTTGTCTAGTGTGTGGACGACCTGTATACTCTGGACGCATTGTGGGTGGCCAAAGTGCTGTTTTGGGGCGTTGGCCCTGGCAAGTCAGCCTGCGTTTTGACTACACCCACTCTTGTGGAGGTTCTCTCATCAGTGACCACTGGGTGCTGACGGCAGCACACTGCATAAAAAAGTGAGTTGTAGCTGGGAGCTAACACTCAGAGGCTTCTGGGAAATGTTTGGATGGTGTCATGGGAGCCAGGAGACCAAGATCTGTGGGGCAGCAGGGAGCCCTACATCACCTTGGAGTGAATGGAACAGGGCAAGACAGTTCCCTTCCTTTGTGTCAGCTTACTTCTGAAGTACAGGTCAGGGGCTTGTCTTGAGCTTTTGGGGCTCACAAACATAATCTGAGTTTTCTCAGAGACACTGTGTGAAAACAAGTTGCCGTGTGGTGAGCACCACATGAAACTGATTCCTCACAAAGACCCCAACTCAAATAAGTGAGCTGGAAACAGACTCAGTCAAGCCTGGGATGAGTGCAAACCCACTCCGATTGGAGCGGCCTGAGAGACGGTGAGATGGAGACAATAGTTAGGTCACCTCTAACCCCCGACTCGAAAAATCTGAGACACAAGTATTTTTTTCATTTGTACCACAAAACATTGTAGCAAATAATTGTGCGACAACAGTTAATTAATATGCACAGAGGTCAAAATAACAGGCTTTTTATTAACAACCATGAAAACTCAGGAAAATGGTGTCGTGACTTCAAAATGCTGAGGGAGAGTTTCTTCCCAGGCCAGAATTGTATAGTCTACCCATATACCCATATACTATGAAGCAATAGGATACAAACATAGACATTTACAAATATACAAATTCACAAAAATGTTACCACCCACACATATGGGCAGGGAGGAACAGGAAAACACGGATCAAGACGGAATACTAGGCTTCAACACAAGAGAATTCTCGAGAAGATCACAAATGTACTATAAATGTAAGACCAAAACGATAGCAGCTGGAGTAGACCAGAACAAGAGGGCCAAGGGTAGGGTGGGGTGGAGTGGAGTGGGGTTTCATAGACTGCCTGACAGGCCTGGACATACTGAGGAGTCTGTATTTCCAGCAGAGAGTTTGGAGGCAAAAATGATGGATTTGAGATGGGCATATAGAAAGCAGAAGGAGGCTACGTTATTAAGTTCAGGAAAAGCAAAGGGTTTGGTGACAACCAGAGTCACAAGATCCAATGTAACCTGTAGTGCAGGAAATGATGAGAAAACATCGGTCTAACCGCATTGGTTAGGAAGAGGTGTGACAACCAATCAGGGAGAGGCCTGTCTCAGTCCCTTTCTAATGCTGTAATAAAGACCGTGACCCAAGTTGACCCAGTGAGGAAAGGTTGGTTTCAGCTTACAGGTGTAATCCACCATGAAGTAAAGGCAGAACAGGAACTCAAGGCATCAACTGAAGCAGAGACGACGAAGGAACCCGGCCTAATGCCTTACTCCTCGTTCTTAAACCACCGAAGCCTTAGGGGTGGTATACTCCAGAGTGGGCTGGGCCCTCCCATATCAGTCATCAGTCAAGAAAAGGCCCCACATCAGACTGCCTCCAGACCAGTCTGATGGAGGCATTTTCTCGGTTGAGGTTTCTCTTCCCAGCTGTGTCAAGCTGACAAAAAAACTAGTAAAACAAGGCTTGTCAGTGAGATGTACAAGGGAGCTCAGCGTTCACCTTCTAATTGGGAACTCAAGACCCAAAGTGTGTGTGTGTGTGTGTGTGTGTGTGTGTGTGTGTGTGTGTGTGTGTATGTGTCTGTGTGTCCGTGTCTGGGGTGGGGGTTGTCAAAAAGGCAAAACAGTGTTTCTTAAAAACACCAGGGAAATCATTAAGGGCTGAAAGCTGGAAGTGACTCCCTCTCTCTCCCTCTCTCTCTCTCTCTCTCTCTCTCTCTCTCTCTCTCTCTCTCTCTCACACACACACACACACACACACACACACACACACACACACACACACACACAAACTATGGAAGGGGTGAGAGAACAGGGAGAATATGTAGGGCAAATTCTGGCCACCAGCATATAAGAGGAGACCAGAGAAAGAAGCCAGGGCAGGGCAGAGACAAAAAAAGGACGCAGACTAACCTTAGCTCAAACTTAACTGAGTGTTGGTTGAACTTTGTGTTCAGAGTCTTCGGGGTTCAGATAGGTGGCTTGTTCTGATGTATGGTAGGTCAACACTCCACATTGATTTTTCCTCTATCTTTTCCTCTTAGGACCTGGTACACTTTTCTATACAGTGTGTGGCTTGGATCCATCGATAGAGAGTACTCAAGCACAGGCAAAGAATACTACGTGTCCAGAATCGTCATCCCTGACAAACACCGCCATACCGATGGAGACATCGCTCTGCTGAAGCTGTCTTCTCGGGTCACCTTCACGCCTGTTATTCTGCCCATCTGCTTGCCCAATATCTCAAAGCAGCTGACAGCTCCAGCTTCTTGCTGGGTGACTGGATGGGGACAAAATCGGGAAGGTACAGGAGAGATGAGGAGAGACAGGGTCTTGTATAGCTCAGGCTAGCCTTAAACCTACTCAGTGGCTAAAGCTGGCCTTGAACTCACGTCCCTCGCATCTCACCTTCCTGGAACTTGAGTGTCTACACCAGGCTCTAGCTAATATTATTCAACTGGATCAACTCAATCTATTTGATTGTCTTCAGATGGAATATCTCTCGGCACTTACACGTTTATTGACTCCTGTGTCTTGCCTAGAGCCTGCTTATAACTGACAGAGCAAATGCTAACAATTTAAACATATAATTATCTCTCCTTCAGAGACTGTGAAACAGGACTCAATGTTTGGAGAGCCTAACTTTGCTTGGGATTGGTGTATGTATGTTAATTTGTTGGCAAAATGTATGTCAACACTTTTCCAGGTGAAGTAGAGATGGGACAGAAATTTATCTAGAAGCAGAAAAATGAGGAAGAGCAATTTCAGAATAATTTAGATTACTTACATTTTGACTTAACCAGAAGTTACCTGAATATTATTTAGAATACTGGCACAAGTGAAAACCCTCAAACAGAAAGAATCCACACATCTATTATCCTTCGCCATTTCAGATCTTCCCATGAGCAAGTATGGCTGGAAGGTGGCTGGTTCTGACTCTTGCCCTGGCCACTGTTCAGGTTGTTAAAATCTTTTGTTCCCGTCTTCCTCTGCAGGTCAGTACCCCTCTACCCTCCAAGAAATTGAAGTGCCTGTCATTACTAGTGAGGCATGTGAACAACTGTACAACCCAATTGGCTTCTTCCTCCCAGATCTGGAGCGGGTCATCAAGGAAGACATGCTGTGTGCGGGTGAGAGCCAGGCGAGGAGGGATAGCTGCAAGGTTAGTGTTTGCTCTGGAGGTGGTCCACACACCTTCCTTCCAGGTCGCAATGCAGATCTGTAGTTAGCAATAAATCACAACCCATGAAATGATAGTTCTGACAATAACCCTTGAGTTATGCTGGACAAATCAACTGACTTGTATCAATATTGAATTTATTTGTTTTATTTTTAGGATTACAGCTACATTATTCTCCCTTTTCATTTCTATCCTCCAAACCCTCTATAAACCGACCCCTGATCTCTTTCAAATTCATAGCCTCCATTTTCATTTCATTGTTGTTATGCACATTTATCTACTATATATGTGTATATGTATATATATAAACATAAATATAATCTGCTCCATCTATATTAACATTACTTGCATGTATATTTTCAGGGCTGACCATTTGGTATTGGACAACCAATTGGTGTGCTCTTCCTGAGGCAGATCCTGTCTCCCACTCGCAGCCTTCCTTAGACACCTGTAGTTCTCTGTGTAGGGTTGAGACCTCATGGGCTTTCCCCCATCCACTCTGGCATCTCTCTTGTCTTTGTCCAGCTAACATTTATGCAGTCATGTTGGTGAGATTTGATGGGTGCAGCTTCTGACATTACTGAGACACAGTCTCACAGCAAAGTCCCCACTCCTCTGGCTTTCATAGTCCCTCTGCCCCCTCTTCCATAATGTCCCCTAAGCCTTAGGTATGGGAGTTGTATTATAGATGTGTTGCTACTTCATAACTGTAATTTTGCTACTGTTATAAATCAAAATGTAAATGTCTGAAATGCAGGCTGTCTGGTGTGTGAACCCTAAGAAAGGGTCATTTGACATTCCTCCATCCTGAGCAAAGGGATTATAATCTACAGGTTGAGAACTGCTGATGTAGACCAATGTAGCCATTTGTTACATTTTTTAAAACCTGTAATTTTTCATAAATATACTAAAGTAAGCACACAATTGCCTACTTTTTACTTTTCTTAAGAAAAAGTATACGATGAACTATTATTATTTCAGGGCTGACCATTTGGTATTGGACAACCAATTGGTGTGCTCTTCCCTGGGTCACCTAGCATCCATGAAGCCCTGGGTTTGAATCCCAGCATCATAAAAACAACCATCGAACCCAGCCACTGCTTGGATCCTCATTCCATGCAGTACATGTTGTGCTGGTCTGCTGGAACCCAGGCGATTGCCCCAACCCCTTTCTCTTCTTTCTAGCAATTCTCCCTTTGCTTTCTAATTGTTGTGGTAGCTCTGAGCTCTGTCTCCTGATCTCAAGCGAGTTTCTATTTAAGTCCTTGCTACCAGATATGCTAAGGATGGGCCTGTTTTAGAGAAAACCACTTAAAGACAAAGTGCTATTCTTTTTCTCCTGAGGATTAACCCATTTCTGTCTGCTTTTGACCTCTCTGCACGGCCTTCCTAGAACTGGCTTTTCTATGCCATCCTCAGTTATGAGATAAACATCAAAGAGCAGAACACACTCTGAGTGTTTACAGAACACTCTTCAAAACTGAATAAGCTGAGCCTCTGTGTGCTGGGGGATTGAAATCCTAAGCAAAGTAGAGACTCTAACAACAACAGAACAAAATTAGAAACAAGTAACATAAAAGCATGGACAACTCAGCCCTGTGGAAGTTATTAACAGATTCCTAAATAACCAATGAGCCAAAAAAAGAAATCACAACAAAAATTAGGAAAGAGTCTGCTAGAGATAAAGTAAACATGTATCTTATGGTTGACGGATCACAGTGGTTAGAGAAACTCGCAGTTGTAATGTCAGTTCTGTAAACAAGAATATCTCACGTGACGAACCTGATCCCCACCCACCCCCATTTTAAGACACTGGGAAAGGAGCCTGGCCATGCAAGGCAGTGGCACAGACCTGCCCAGTCTCAGTCTGCCCTCAAGGCCCTGGCTCAGTCTGAGTACTGAAGAGAGAAGGGGCAAGGAAGGGAGCACAGAGAAAGACAGCCGGCTGCTAATGAGAGGGAGAGAGGGAGAGCACAGGACGGGGGTGTGGGGAGCAAACTAGACCTGGAAGAAGAACAAAGAAAATGAGAATTGTATTACTGAAGCAGAGAAAAGAAAGACAATATAAAAAACATTAGGTACACCGAGAAAGTAATAAGCTGATATTAAAACTCATATGGAAATTCACATGGCCATAAACAGTCTTAAAAAAGGAAGAACAAAGTTGGAAGACTCACACTTTCTGATTCCAAAGTGTTCTACAAAGCGACAGTAATCAAAACAGAGTGGACAATCATAAGACCAGCATGCAAAGTGAGCTGTGAACAACATTATATCGTAAAAGCCATTACGAAACAAAGAAACAAGACAGGAGACAAACTCCTAATGGCTGTTATTATCACTCCACAAAAGAAATGAGCACTTAGAAAAAAGACAATGGAAAAAGAGGGTAACATACTACACTGAGTAAGTCTTGCTTTGTAGAGAAAACCTTAAGGAGAAACATCACATTAATTTTGCTTTGCTTTTTCATGGTATATCAGATAAACATTTAGAAATGGCTAATGTGTATTTTTCAAACTCTATGATCCCAGAACTTGAGAATTCCACAGCTGAGAGTCCAGGTCCAGTTCTGAAGACCTCTCTGTCACCCCTGACTAGCCCTCCTCTCCCCGTAGGGCTTCTTACTGCTGAGCTCCGACCTTTCTGTCTCCCTTAGGGCGATTCTGGAGGGCCTCTGTCGTGTTACATTGATGGTGTCTGGACACAGATGGGTGTGGTAAGCTGGGGTTTGGAATGTGGCAAGAACCTTCCTGGAGTCTACACCAACGTGACCTACTACCAAAAGTGGATCAGTACTGTTATCTCAAGAGCTCCGGGCTTGGGTGGTGCTTGCACTCACATGGCTTCTTGTCCCCTACTGTTTTACTTTCTCTGGCTCTCCTGGGACCCTCCTGAGCCTTTAGCCCGATCATAATACCAAGACAATCCAAGAGCTGATATTGCTGGGGAGCTCAT
The DNA here is from genome assembly GCA_019843815.1 of Montemys delectorum. Lineage (NCBI taxonomy): Eukaryota > Metazoa > Chordata > Mammalia > Rodentia > Muridae > Montemys > Montemys delectorum. The sequence goes on along the minus strand of JADRCD010061511.1, from coordinate 10,361 downwards.
GGGATGGGGTGTGCGGAGAATAAAGCCTTAGCAGAGAACTCAGGAGACAGTTGCTGGGGTTTCTGGATGACTAGCTTTATGTACTTGGTTTCACAGTTCTTGGTTTTCTTGTGTTTTAGTAGTTGGAATGAAAACAGCTAATAAATAAAGGCTACCATTTCTGTGCAAGGTTCTGGGGGTTTTGTTGTTGCTGTTGTTCCAGAATAATGTGTCTGATGAGGGAGGAAGGATGCTTCCTATGAATAAATATTTGTGAATATGAGTTAAATAACAAAAAAATCAAGATGGTGTAAGGGAGGGCCCTCAGGGAACTCCATAAAGGGTCTATTTTGAACCTTAGCTGCTTCATGGGCTTACCTGCTCTGTATGTTTTGCCTCCTCTATCATTTCTTTCTTTCCCTGATAATCCTCCTCTACCCCTGAATCTCTAACAAGGAGTGCATGGAAGTACCTTAGCTCTTGGAAAATTCTAGTCTTTGATTTACTACTAAAAATATTGTTAAGTGTGACAACACAGCCCCCAGAAAGTAGAGGACAGCAAATCTGAGGCCAGCCTGTGCTACATACTGAGCTGAGGCCAGCCCAGGTTATAAAGCAAGACCCTGTCTAAAAAACGCAAATCAATCAACTAAACAGATTGATGCAATGAGCTGGAACCCTGAGGTCTTGGGTGTAAATGATCCTAACTTACAGAGGTCCCACAGAGTCTGGTTTATAATAGAAAACCTTAAATGTTCAGACCCAGGAAAAGACCTCTGTGCTTGGACTGCAGGAGCTCAGAGCTTAGGCCTGCATGGACCTCGGTCATTATGTTTCTCCTTGATTTTTCTGGTGTAATTTCATTTATACACCTCTTAGTCATCCTTTCTTTCTTATTTGATTTGTTTATTGCTATCTGTGCCTTTTATGGTAAATCAACTTCCAAACCAACCTTTTTGGTATTTCTTTAAGCACATTATGTAGGAAGTGGGTATAAAAGCTGCATGGCACATGCTTGTAATCCCAGCTCTTACCTTGACTTCCATTCTCACTACCCTTCCCTAACACTCTTTCTTGGTGCCTCTCCCGACCACAACAAATCTTTTTTTTTTTTTTTAATTTTTATGTATTTTATATATGTGATACACTGTCACTGTCTTCAGACACACCAGAAGAGGGCATCAGATCCCATTACAGATGGTTGTGAGCCACCATGTGGTTGCTGGGAATTGAACTCAGGACCTCTCTGGAAGAGCAGTCAGTGCTCTTAACTGCTGAGCCATCTCTCCAGCCCAACAACAAATCTTTATAATATATGTTTGCACAACATGGTGGAACTTCCTTCAGAGAACTCGACACAGCAATAACTTAGCATTGCTTTATATAGCTGCATAATTATTTTATCTGTCTTATCAAGATGTGAGGTCTATGAGAGTGAAGATTTTTGGTTTTGTCTACAACTGTATCCCAATCTTGCTAACAATCTGAATGAAAGAAAGAAGGAAAAACACCAAACTTATTTGTCTTCCCCAAATACCCTGTGAGGACTTGGGTACTTTGTTTACTGAGACAACTCGGACTCTGATATAAGTCCTATGCTCAGAATCCTGGGTGTTAATGAAGTAAAAGGATGAAGGGAGAAATGGTGTTCCTCACACCCATACAACAGAGTGGAGGAGAAACCAGGTGAGCTTGGAAAGCTTTCCAGACAAGAACAGAAGCTAAGGCAGCTCTGGATGACACAGCCAAGAAAAATGACGGAAACAGAGGAGGAAAGGCAGACTACCACCAAGAACCAAGGTGGAATAAAAAGTACAGGTGTGAGCCAGAGTCACAAGGCAAAAAGGACACAGGTCAAGACCACCAAACTGCTTTCTTAAAATGGGAATTGCCTGCCCCACAGCACGGCATCTGGCAACATTTTTCTCATGAACCAGGAACCAGATAAAGCCTAAACCTTTGGCAGGTGCAAGGTCCGAGTGCAAAGAAGGCTATCAAAGGATCTGTCACATGATGGGGCAGCAGAGATGGGAGCCTGACTGGACAGAGGCCAGGTGTCTTGCCTAAGAGATACACACCCAGTCCTGGATGACACAGCAGAACCTTCCCCCTGGGAAAGTCTGAAATGAAACAGTGTGAATTCAACAGTATCAAGTGCACACCGTGGAACAGGCACATAAACAGCAGGCCCTGCAATACACTAAGCCTGCCTTCAAGGAGTTTACAGCCTAGAGAGGGAGTGACAATATCAAGTGCAAAAGAAACAAACTAAAGCCGTGCAAAAGAAACTCTGATGGAGAAAAATAAAACCAAAGAGGCAGCAGGTAAGAGATAGGACTCCACTGACACGGGTTGTTTTCCTTCTCCTGTTTCTCATCTGCCCTGACCTTACAGCAAGAGCCTGTCTACACTGGTGATCTGAGAAAGCCACAGTTTGCTTTTTACACTGAATGAAAACCCAGCATTAAGATACCCAGCAGGCTCTTTGGCCCATTTCCACCTCGTGGCCTTATTGTGTCTGCCGTCCATGCCTAAAATACCCTTCTTTTGTACATCTCAATGCCCTTATTTCTGTCTACTGCTCGGAAAGGGAAGCAAAGAATACCAACAAAATACCTTAAAAGCACCAAAGGAAATGGTTTTTAAAATTAGGGCTTGAGGTGTGGCTTGGTGGTAGAACACTTGCCATAATAATCAAAGCTCTGCGTCCTACCTCCAACACCAGGAGAGAAAAATTAACAGGCAAGGGGTGAATTGCATAGCACGTGAGTTATCTCTCATTAAGGAGAGAACAGGGAAGTTTATCTTCTGCTTAACTTAAATATCGACTTCTCTATGATATATTTGGGGCCCGCTAAAGATCTGAACAATACTTGTGATTGCATTTCAAAACAAGACTCAAAGTAATTATATACATTTTCTGTTTCAGTTGCTAAAACAGAAAATGGAAAGTATAACCCAAAATGTGGCTATGGAACTTGTTAATACATTACTGGAGGGGGAAAAAATCAATAGACATTTGTATTCACAAAACTGAAATGCCAAGCAGTTACTGGCAACTAATGTAGTCAGCGCCATCACACCGACACAGCGAAGGAGGACATAAACAAAGGCATCTTTATTCTCTGCCTTGGGAGGGCTCGACATAGCACTTCTGATTTAAAATCAATTTTAATTTGCAGAATATGTTACTTCTTGGAGTATCTCATTTTCGGACTTTCTATCTTTCATTTTCAGACGTCTTGAGAAATTTTAATTAAGGTAGGATTTTAACAAATAAAAATTGCTGAAAATATCTAGCCAACGTTTTTCCCTAAAAGTGAGAGGGGCGAGTGTATAGATCATGGTATCCAGATTTTTTTTTCCTTTGTTACCAAGTGTGTCAAGTAATGACCTGGTTTCCCCTCAATCTCACTAAGCCATAGAGTTGTCCTCTCTCCTGTGGGGACATCACAGAATAGGACTGGAAGCCTGCACACTGCTTCTGTTTATGTGGCACTCTACTTTTTCAGATGCCTTGTTTCGTCCATGCTATTGTAATCTCTCCAACAACTCTGACAAAATGAACTTTATTTACATAATAGAAATGACCCATCTGCAACTTCTTAAAACATGCCCCTTCTTCAGGAAAGGGAGGGGATGCTCAGCTAATCGGAGCTCAATTTCATTCTCTATCTCCAACGATGGAGAGGAAATACTCAATCTGATGAACAAAAAAAAAAAAAAAAAAAAGAAAAAGAAAAAGAAAAGAAAAGAAAAGAAAGACTAAAATCTCTAATGGGGATCTTAATTGTCTTTCAAAATAATTCTCTCCTGTGTCTTCTCTGGTCTAAGAATTCACTTCCATCTCCATATGGCTGAAGGGGACGTAACTGAGATCTAATCCAGTGGCACAACGTATGCCACTTGTGACACTTAGCCCACACAGTATTGCGCTGTAATTAACTCAGAACACCCAAGAGTGAAAGGAAGGGACAGGGAGCCAGCCTGGGAAATCCAGGATGATTAAGACATGCATCTGCACTTAGTGAAACTAATGAAGAGGATAAAACTGGATACAACTGGGTGGTGGCAACATGACAACATCTGCTCAGCTTTGGATGTGATCTAGAAATGAGTTGGTGCAGGATAGAGAGACAGGAAGATGGGAAAGAGAGAAGTGAAATTAAGAACGACCGGACTCACGGGTCACTGGTTTCATGGTGATTGTGCCATTAAATGAAATGAGGAAGGAGGAAGGGGAAGAATGGATGTATTGGCTATCAAATTAGGCAATGGGATGAATAGCGCCTCCTGCAAGGATCCCAATGCCCTAATCCCCATGGTCTATAAGTATGTCTTCATACATAGTTAAAGGAGCTTGCACATAAGATCAGGCATACAAAGTGGATACGTTATCTTGGATTATTTGGGTAACCCTATGTAGGGACAGGGCTCATTGACATGGTTAAGGCAAGAGAATCACAGATGCTCATAAGACATGGCGACCCAAAAGATGTAGTGGTGATGCAAAAGAACTAGAGAAGCAAAGATGTTATACTGGAGATGAAGCAAGGGACCACAAGCCGAAGAATATGCTTGGCTCCTAAAAGCTAAAAGCTAAAACCTTGGCGTTGTGCAACTAATCCTGGCATTGTGGAGGCAGAGGCAGGAGGTTTTCTGTGACTTCCAGGCCAGCCTGGTCTACACGGTGTTAGATTTAGGCCACCTAGGGCTACATGGTGAGAGACCCTATCTCTAAATAAATAAAAAGTAAAGACATGCTCTGTCTGTGCAGCCTACAGATGAAACACAACCCTGCCAGATACCTTTAGAGTGCAGGGGGAGCGATTTTACACTTTGAACCTCCAGAGCTATACAGACTCTTACTTCAGGTTGTTTTTAAGCCTTTAATTTGCAAATTGTTACAAAAGCAATAAGAAACTAATGCAGGTTTGTTCAGACCAAAAGACCTTTCAGTTATGCACGTATGTGCTACAGTTCAAGTGGAGGAGCAGGGCAGAGAAATGAGAAAGATTCTGTTCAACCTTCACATTGCCAACACAGTATAAAAAAAATGCACATTTACACACTTTTCTTGTAATTTTCAAAATATTCAAGAACTCGATCAGCACAGAACCCCCCCAGCAGCGATGGCAAAGGAGCCTCCTCCGTAAGGGGGAGAGTCAGGAACATTTACTCTAAAAAAGAACCATTTTCCTGAACTTTGGCTATAGAAAGAAAATCAAACATCACTGATGGGACTAACATGGAAGGTTCTGTGGCCTCTGTGGCCCCACAGACCCTCATGGTCGCCCATAGCACCCTCACTGTGTACCAGACATCCTCACCGTTGGCCACAGTACCCTCACTGTCGCCCTCCGAGCTGGCTTAAGGACTTACTTGCCTGCTGTGCTGTGACTTCTCTTGAAATGTTGAAACAAACAGTGCTCATCTTTTAAAGCTAAGGTGTTTTTAAAATTAGCCTGACCAGAGATCTGTGATGGAACAACTAGAAGACTTCCCAGATGATTACTGTTACTAAAATTCTGTATCAATCAATAGTCAAGGTAAAGAGCAAGATAAAAATGACAGCAGTTATCAATGAACTTTTGTGTCACTGAGTTTGGAATAATAAAAATACTTTGGCCTTGGGAAATTAAAAACTGGTGGAACATCGTCAAAGCCAAGTATTTGGATTTTAGGAGAAATACCCTATCTCCCTTGGAGTTCAGTGAAGTTCTTTTTAATTTGGAGAAGGCCAACATGAAAGACCACAAACAAGGAAAATAAATGCACTCCTGTTTCTGAGACTTTTAAATTGGTGCCATACAAGGAGAAAAGATGTCAACCATTGGAAGAGCCTAGGCTAGTAACCAAGTAGTTCTGAGTAGACCTGATCTAAATCATTCATATTGCTACTTTAAACTTCTATGAACACACTCCATACTTACTGAGTTTTGAGTAAGCTGGTTATGAAAAACTAGTATATTCCAAAAGCTCACTGGGCAATTTTCTAGTTATTTCTTAATCACAGGGAGTTTGTGGACGGCATTGCACAAAGGGCTCCAAAACAATTTTTGCCAATGGTTTCAATCTCATCAAACAAGTGAAGCTTTACAGGGAGGCACTGTTGCTTCCTCTGACCATCACTGTCTTCCCTTAGTGGATGGATTACCCATGATTCACAGGGTCTACTGGAGTCTTAATGGCACTAGGCCATTAATACAATGTTAGCCAAAGAAATGTAAAACTGAAGCCTGCAAGCGCTAAGCAGAGGCTTTAATAAACGTTGGCACTTGGGTTTCTGTCCCAAGGTTCTAGGACAGACAAGATTACAGCAACCCAGTTAGAGGTTGCTTCTTTAGCTAGGATCCCAGAAGAGCTGCAGGGTGAGTCTGTGCGCACACCTCTCCCGCTGAATACCATGGCAACCATTAAAGCTTGTTGTAACCACTCTATTAGTGACAAATTATGTCAGGTTCGGGAGGCTAACAAATAATAGTGTATAATGTATGGTATATCAGGTTTCAGTTGAATTTTCCTAGTAATTTACTAAGAAGAAGGGGCTGATGGGGATACTGGCCTATATATCCAAATCCAGAACCAAGAATTTTAAGCCTGAAAGGAAATCTAGGAAATCTGATAATCAGAAATTAGCAAACTTTTCCTCTAAAAGGCAAGCTGACAAGTATTTCAAGCCATAGATAATATGTAAATGAATGTGTGTGGCTGTGTACCAATAAAACTTTATAACAGTCATAAACTTGGGGCCCAGGTCCATATCCTTCCTATTTGTCAATGGAGATTCTGAGACAGAGATGCATGGTCATACAGTTGGTATTTCAGTTTCCTTTATTTAGCTTTTTTTTGTGTGTGCGTGTGTATGGGTATTTTGTCTGCATGTATAACTGTGCACTATGTGTGTGCAGAGCCCTCGGAGTCCATAAGAGGGCGCTGGATACCCATAAACTGGAGTTACAGATGGCCTTTAGTTGCCATGCAGGTCCTCTGGAAGAACAGTCAATGCTCCTTGCTGAACAATCTCTCTTGCTCTTTAACTTTCTTTCTGTTACTGTATAAAACACTGACCAAAACCAATTTAGGGGCAGAAAGGATTTATTTGGCTTACACTTCCAGGTCACAGTCCATCATTAAGGGAAATCATGGCAGAAGGCTGGGCCTTGCTCACTGGCTAGCTCACTGACAATGGCACTTCGTGCAGAAGTCCCTCTTCCCAGATCAAGTAAGGCAATCTAGACATGCCTCAGTAAGTTGGCAACACAATAACAGATAAATACAATTACTCAACTGATACTCTTTACTACATCCTACACTTGAATCTAGGCTTTGTCACATTGATTGACAGTTAATGCTAACTATCTAGGACAGCTGGCCAGTAGGGGGTTGAACATTTAGTTTAGTTTAGATGTGCTTTTACTTTTTGAGGCAGGGTCTCTCAATGTAATCTTGTCTGTCCTAGAACTCACTATGTAGACCATGCCGACCTCAAACTCACAGATATTCCTCCCCCCCGCCCCCACCTCTGCCTCTATTCTCATTAAAGATGTGTGCTCCACTACTCCCACTGAGGGTGAGCTAGTCCTCAGGAGTTCTGTTAGGTCAAAAGAAAAAGATAAAATACATATAAAAAATAAAGCAGGAAATACTTGGGATGTTTCACTATGTTAGGCAGGCAACAGTGACTATAAATGAGGATTTGATTTTTCAAGCGATTATGGCATCTGTGGAAACAAGTGAATAGGGGAAGCCCAAACTCATGAACAAATGATGAATTAGGCAGCATCTTGAAAAATGAGCTTCAGAGGAAACACAATTACATGCCCCTTCCAACAACCACCTGCAGGACAGTTTATCAATCACTTCTTTTCTCAACAGGACAGCATTTGCTATTGCTTTTACAGTAACTCATCTCTGGGGAAAATAGCATTTTAAAATAATATGAACACGTATACGAATGCAGCCATAAGTCGCTTCTCTTCGTTGCTTCTGTGCTGAAGACAAACTCGGGCCGTGGCAGCTGAGCTCCAGCTCGTCACTGACCTCCTCACCCTTCGTGCTTTAAACTTACTTTCCTTTCTTTAACTTTCAAAAATAGTAAGCACTCACTGGCGAAACTCAAAACAGTACAGGAATATAAAGTAGAACACTCCAGGCTCTCTTCTATTCCACTGTCCCGGTGTTAAGCATACATTCCCTTTTAACATTATTAATGACTGTTGTATCTGAGCAATGCAGTAAAGTTGCTTTTTCTAGTCACTTTGACAAAGAAGAAGAAGATGGAATTCCTCTGGCCAGATATTCATGAGAAATTCTGTTTTAAAACCCAACAAATGATGATGATGATGATGATGATGATGATGATGATGATGATGATGATAATGATGATGATGATGATGATAAAATAAAAGCCAGGGTATAGGGGCTTTGTCTGTGACCTTAGAGAAGGAAGGAGCCCAGAGAGTCTGTATAACAGATGTGTGGGTGCTCAGGATGAACAACAATATGAACTAACTAGTACCCTCAGAGCTCCCAGGGACTCAACTACCAACCAAGGACTATACATGGAGAGCCTGATTGTTCTGGCAGCATGTGTATAGCAGAGGATTGCAAAGTTGATCATCAATGGGAGGAGAGGCCCTTGGCCCTGTGAAGGTTCTGTGCCCAAGTGTAGGCTAGGAATGCCAGGGCCAGTAAGTGGGAGAGGGGGTGGCAAGCATGGGAAGGGGGGAGGCAACAGGGTTTTTTTTTTCTTGTTTTTGTTTGTTTGTTTGTTTGTTTTTTGGAGGGGAAACTGGGAAAGGAGAAATCATATGACATGTAAATAAAGAAAATATCTAATAAAAAATAATAAAAAAGTCTTTCTTTTAATTTCTCGGTGTGTGTGTGTGTGTGTGTGTGTGTGTGTGTGTGTTGTCTATGTGTATGTCTGTGCAGCACACCCATGTCTAGTGCCTGCAAAAGCCAGAGGATGATGTTGGATCCCCTGGGACTAGAATTATAGATGGTTATGAGCCACAATGTGGATGCTGGGAATCCACCTCCCTGATGATCTCCCTGGATCATCAGCTAAAGTCTACCCCGTACTAGAATCTCACTTTAGGCAGAAATCTACAGTTTTCTTCCATTCAGCTTTAAATTCTGCCTCCAAATTGTGCTCTCCCCAGCCCGAGGGACTACTAGAGAGCTTGCGAAGCAACAGCCATCTTGTGCCGGAGCTGTTTGCTGGGATACTTCCACACCATTAGTGAAGCTTGCAACCTTGCTATAGCCCTTCCTAACTCAATACCTCTGCGCTCTGTGATATTCCAGCTTCCTAAACCACGAACTCACCTCTCCAGCCTATGCTTTGTTCTTTTAAACTGTCGCTATGTTGAGAACTACTGGACTCAAGCAGTTCTTTCATCCCCCCCCCCCCCCCCCCCCAGTACCCTGGGTGCAGGCCATACTGCAGGCATCCTCAGAAATGCCTCTAAGGTTCACCCTCTCACCCTACTCCCTACATAAACCTCTTCTTACAGTTTGGTGGGGAGTTGGGGAGCTTGAAGCTTTTGCAATCACTGTTTGGGTTCGTAAGGTGGGTGGGTTTTTTTTTTTTTTTTATTTCTGTGTGTTTGTTTTTGAGACCTAGCCCAGGTTGGCCTGATACTCTGCAATCCTCCTGCCTCAGCCTCTTCAGTGCTGAGATTATAACCCTTTCACACTATGCCAAACTTAGCCACAAACACTTCTAATGGCACTATCTTTCCAGTAGCTCCCTCTTTACTTCATGACTATCCTTCTTCATAGCTAAACATGCAAATGTAATTTGAACTTTAAAATTTTTAGACATCAATTTGATAAGACACAATGGCTATGCCCTCCTGAACAAGCAGAGCCTCTGCCTCCAAGAAGTTGTGGCAGATGTACAACCACCAGGCTCCCACTCTGTGTAGGGAGCTCATCCCCCACCCCACCTCCACCCCCACCCAGTGCACCCCAGCAGAGCCTCTCTGTGGTGACAGTCAAGTACATCCATCCCCAAGAATGGCTGCCGGGAAGGCACTGGAAGCTGGACTTGATATCCGTATATTAGTACACAGAAGCCAACAGCAGGAAGCCAGTGCAGGCTATAATGCCCTTTGGACTCACAGAAGACAGGAAAGCATAAAGTTCCAGCTCCTTAGATAAATAGTTCCCCTCAGTGGGCCAGGCCATGAGCAGAAGAGGGTTCCCAACTCTGCGTACATAGGATTCAGGTTAGAATAAAATAATACAAGTAAATATAATACAGTAAATCAAGTCAGAGTTTAAAACTAAAGAATGTAGACACACACATACACGTAGGCACACATACATAGGCACACACACACACACACACACACACACACACACACACACAC
>JADRCD010061462.1:0-19906 GCA_019843815.1 Montemys delectorum | reverse complement strand
TATTCATCTTCCTACTTCTTACCTATCTGCTCAGCATCACTGGCAATCTGATCATCATCACACTCACACTGGTGGATACTCACCTGAAGACACCCATGTATTTTTTCCTTCGGAATTTTTCCTTCTTAGAGTTTTCTTACACAACTACATGCATACCCAAATTGCTTGTTACTATGGCAACAGGGGACAAAACCATTTCTTATGGTAATTGTTTGACTCAAGTGTTTTTTGCTTTCTTATTTGGAGCATCAGAATTTTACTTGCTTGCAGCCATGTCCTATGACAGATATGTAGCCATTTGCAAGCCCCTGCACTATATGACCATCATGAGCTATAAAGTCTGTGTGCAGCTGGTCCTCAGTTGTTGGCTTGCTGGCTTTTTTGTCATCTTTCCACCACTCCTGTTAGGCTTGAATCTTGACTTCTGTGCTTCTAACATCATTGATCATTTCTACTGTGACACCACTCCACTCCTACAGCTTTCTTGCACAGACACACAGCTCCTGGAGACAATGGGATTTGTTTCAGCTTTGGTGACACTCTTACTCACATTGGTAATGGTGATCATATCCTATACCTACATTGCTATGACAATCTTAAAAATCCCTTCAACCGAACAGAGGAAGAAGGCTTTCTCTACATGCTCTTCTCACATGATTGTGATATCCCTCTCATATGGCAGCTGCATCTTTATGTATGTTAAACCATCAGTCAAGCAGAGAGTATCTATTTCCAAGGGAATTTCCATGCTCAATACCTCAGTGGCCCCACTTCTGAATCCTTTTATCTACACATTGAGGAATCAGCAAGTGAAAAAGGCATTCATTAATACAGTACACAGAATTGCATCATCCTCAAAGAAATGACTATATTATTTCATTATATGAAGGAAATGAAGAAAGGGGATTCATGTATTAGTAGAATTTTGAAGAGGATTCTCTTATTTTGACATTTATTCTTTTTATCATACATCATTTCAAGCTACTTTTTCAATGAAAATCTTTGATGTGAGCAAGAAAATTTCTTTTCTATTTTCCAAGTGATATTTACACTACCTATACTTTTAATTATATAGAAGTTAAATATACATTTTCAATGTCTCTTTAGTCGTTTTGAATTGAGTCTATAACTTGCAGCATGACAAAATTCTATAATGTCTCCACAGCATCCAGAAAACCTGAGTTTGAGTCCTTAACAGCAACAAAAAAAACAACCAAATTTCAGTTTTAAGTTCCAGTTAAAATTTAAAAAATGGTTTCATCTCAAATAATATATAAGCAAAGTATAATGTAAAAGTCATTATATTATCATATACTTATAACCAAAAACAAACAAGGTAAAATAATAATTTTACCAGTTTTCATGTATACTTTACTTAAATTAAGAGAATAGTATAACAGGTTTTATCCATCACTTTTGATGCTTATATATAGGCAAAAGGTCTCAGAAGTTGTGGAACATTACATGGAAAATAATCATTCATTTTTTTGTTTTTAAATTATCATCATTATTATTGTTATTATTTTATTAATTCACCTTACAACCTGCTCACTGCCTCCTCCTGATCACCCCTCCAACAATTCTTCCTATATCCCTCTTCCTCTTGTTTTCTGAGCAGATGGGAAACCCCTCAGTATTCCTCTACCCTGGCCCATCACACATTTTCTTTGTGTGTGAACTTCTGTTTATTTTTCAAGTAGATTTTATCTTTTTAAGAAGAAAACATGTTTTAAAATTTAAATTTTGAATTTCTCTGGGCTTGGGCCAATACAGTACCATTCTTTCAACCCTATACCTATGTATTAGGTTAAATGTATTATTAAATTTGTATACCAGGTGTCATTTTTCACCTTCTTTTTCTGTATAATAAATTATTGCTTATGCATCTGAGGAGATTAAGTGTCCTGCTCTATCATTTTCTACCTTGTTACAATGTCTCTTGATTAATCTAAATCCAGGGTAATGTTTAGCAAGGCCCCATCAGCCTCCTGTCTCCATGACCCCACAGGCTGAGGTTATAGCTACATGTAATGACACCCAGCTTTTTACATGGCTGCTAGGAACTTAAATTGGGGTTAAAAAATATTTGTACAGCAAGAACTCTTAACCACAGAACTATTTCCCTAGTCTCTCTTAGCAATTATTTACTATTAAATATTATTAAATATGTTCTATGTCCCTGTATGTTATTTGCCAATCATCAATTTGTCCACTTGCTGTATTATAATCATTCAATAATGCTTATCAAACTATATCTTATATCAGAGATCTCCTAGTAATTTTTCTCCATAATTTCTAGATTCTTCCATGACTATATATTATTTCCATACATTTTCAAACTTGAAAAATGTTTATAATTATACTAATTTTCCTAGTAGGATAACTAATGAAAATGAATTAAAAAGCACTAAAGCAGTGATAAGTATCTGATAGACATTATAACAATTAATAACTGAATAAAGTTTGCATTTAGCTGTCCATAGATCACTGAAGAAATTATCCCAAAGTTAAGGCTGGCAAAAGGGCTCAGTAGAAAACTCCAGCCTTATAGGCATGCTGTGGTGCCCATGCATATTAAATAAAGATATAAATTATAAAAATTATTCCAATCTTCATTCCAAAGTCACATTTTGTGCAGGGTTTCATTTGACTCATTGATAGAGAACATAGCTTCTGAGAAAACAAGTAGGAATGATGTTTCTATTGGATACTCGGATGTGGTTGCCTGAGGGATGACTTACCCTGGGAATATAAACATAGATCCTCAAAATAATTATTCCTCAAAAGGGACTAATTTATCATTATCTCCAAAGTAGTCATTGTTATAGAATATAATATTATTTCATATTTGCTTCAGTGTTTCTACAACTGCCTTCAAAGTATTTTTTTTAATTAATTTCAGTACGTTTGGAGGGCAATGATGCATGTGTAGGCCTGCATCCATCCATACTGACATGTATAGAAGCCAGATACTAACGTCAGGTTGTCTTTCCTTGGTGATATGATCTAAATTTTGAGACACAATTTCTTATTGAACCCGAAGCTCCTGGTTTTTGCTTGGCTGGTAGTGAGTGAGATGCCAAGATCAGCATCCCTAGGTTACAGATACACTGTATATATCTACTGTTATGTGGATTTTGGGGATCCAAACTCATGAATGATGCTTATGTAGCAAGGCCACTTGCCTAGTCCCCACTGGGTCACTCCCTAGTCCCCAAAGTTGTTACTTTTAATATAGTATTTTATATCACTATGCTTGTAGAAATGAATGTTTATGAAATGAAGTCATGGTATATTAGTCCTTGATGGTCTGTAATCACCATATAACCTAGGTTTAACTGATAGTTCTGACAATCCTCCTGCCTCAGCTTCTGAAGTAGAGCTTTTACTTTTTAAGATAAGGTTTCACTGTGTTAATGATATGAATTGAACTCGCTGTCTTCCTAACTCAGATCCCTAGTTCATCACAGCCTCCAGCTTCTAACTTACTTTAACTCACTGATAAATAAGACGGTTTGAAAATTGTTTTGCACATCTTTAAATTATTTCTTTCTTTTCCTTAGGGATACTGTCCCCTTAGATTTCATATAGAGAGGCTATTTTACTGTTTAAATAACTGGGAAATGGTATTAGCTAATTTCCAGTAAATGATTTCAGCTACCATAATTTTAATGAAAATATAAGATTAAATTAGTTGGACACATATGTATTATCTCATGATTTCTCTGATATTTTAAAAAGTAGTTTAAAGGGAATTGTCTAAGGCAAAAGCTAAGATGCTCAGAGATGTGATTGAAAATAAATGTCACTTTATTTTTAAAAATTCACATTTTAGTAGCTTGCTTTTAATTAACATGAAAGATTCTTTAATGTTAATTTTCCTGTCCCAAAGATTAAATATTATTTTAATGATCATAATTGCCTTTTATAATTGTTCATATACTCAAGAAATGTGATTCTAACATGTTCCGTTAGAACATGTAAGTCAGATAATAACATTGGTTTTCTTTAAAACTCCTAAGAATAATTTAACATAACATAAAACACCACATAACATAACATACATTAAAAAACATAAAACAAAAACACAACATGAAGTTAGGAGGGGAGAAGATGAAGGATGCTAAGGTGAGGAGAGAAAGCAGAAGTGAATGAATATGATCAACATACATTGCATATTTTCATGAAATTTCCAAGGAATAAAACATAGTATTTAAAAATTTTAAGAATAATTATATAAGCAATAAAAGAAGCACTATTTAAAAATTTAAAGAATAATTATATAAAAATGAAACATACTCAAAATATAAATGACCTAGTCATGCAACCATGGTTTGATTTTTTTTATTTTGTAAAAAACTAATAATTCCTCACCTATGTTACAATTAATAAAATAAAATATTTGAATTTCTAGTTTTTGAACCAGAAATCATATTGGAGAACTGTGAAGAAAATTGCAGTCCTCCTGTTGGCTCATTAGTGAAAACCTAGGGGTATTAGAAGTCTTCAGACATGGTAAGTTAGAAGTTACTTTTTCCAAGAGCATCAAATATACATGTTATAGTACATTGTTAAAACAGAAAAAAAAAGACCTTTGGAAATGTTGATTGTGATCCAATGTATTTTCGAGCAAGCATGACTTACCAATAATTTCTAATTGCCAAATTCAGTTGTTTAAAAACAAATATCTTCTTCTTAGGTCTGAAAATATTGGGATACCCACATTTGATTACAGAAATGCTAAATTGTTTTGAGGAGAAAGAAGATGGATATATTAGCATAAAGAAAAGTGCCAAATAAAGACAAGATCAAGGAATGAGGTAATGAATTAAATCTTTCCTTAATACTCTATTTTGGATGTAGCTTCCTTGTGATTTCTCTAAGATACAAGTAAGCTTCCTGCTCTCTGGATCTTGCAGTGTATTTGTCCCTATTTTGGAAATCCCCTGAGCCTTACCTTTAAGGGTTGTTTTGTCTATGTATCCATCAGTGGCAGGACACTGCATGATCAGCACTGATTCACATTAGTGCTCTACTGTGACCACTTGTGGTTTTCTGTGTCGGACTCAAGCCATGACACATAGAAGTTTCTTTGATGATGGGTGAAAGCAACCCCTCTCTATGGGTAAAAGAATAACATTTGCATACAGTTAGTAATCATGCAAGTCTAGTAAAGTAGCTGTAGTAGATTCTCCTCTAAAATCCATGACCTCACTATTCCTGGGTAACTGACTAGATTTCCAATACCGGGCATGATTTCTTTCCAATTGAGTAGGCTTTAAGTCAAATTACAAAACATTTGGCTACCAGTAAGACATGAAAGCCACTATTTCCTCTTTCGAAGTTTATTTATTTATTTATTTTTTAGTTAATCATTTATTTATTTATTTTAATTTTTTTACACTCCAGATTTTATTCCCCTCCCGGTCTACCCTCTGACTGTTCCACATCCCATATTTCCTCCCCACCCCCTGTCTCCATGAGGATGTCCCCACCATCCATCACCTACCCCACCAGACCTCTAAACTCGCTGGGGCCTCCAGTCTCTCGAGGATTAGGTCCATTTTCTCTGACTGAACCAGACCAAGCCATCCTCCGCTGTATATGTGTTGGGGACCTCATATCAGATGGTGTACGCTGTCTGGTTGGTGGTCCAGTGTTTGAGAGACCTTGGAGGTCCAGGTTAATTGAGACTGCTGGTCCTCCTATGGGGTTGCCGTCCTCCTCGGCTTCTTCAAGCTTTTTCCTAATTCAACCACAGAGGTCAGCAGCTTCTGTCCATTGGTTGGGTGTAAACATCTGCATCTGACTCTTTCAGGTGCTTCTTGGGTCTTTGGGCAGTCAGATCTGGTCATTGTTGATAGGTCAGGACCATAAGTCTCAAGGTTGGATAGGATACTGATTGTCATGTATTCTGAAAGATGTATACGTACTGAAGACAAAGGAGAGAGAGAAGAATTTTTTCCCTTTCCCCACTTAGAAGAATTTTTTCCTTTCCTGCTTAGGATCTTTCTAATAGAATTAGATAGAATTAGATTATCTAATAGAATTAGATAGTTTTCATAGGAACTTTTTGCAACTTAGTAATGAATGCTATAATCATTTACTGTGTCCCGTTTTCTTCCTATGACTAGCAAGCTGAAATTTAGAGCCCAGCAGTGCCTGCGGAGATAGAACAAAGGCCGCACTGCTTAATCGTCTGCTATTAGTCTACAGGTGTTAACCACCTAAGCCAGCAGCCTTTTACCCTCAGAAAGAGCAAGGAAGCTTTTAGGACGTTTTAGAAATTATCATCACCATTTCAGTACAGTTAGGAGGCTAGAATGCTCTGCATCACACCATAGTCCTACTCTGTGCCCCCACCTTACCCTCTCCAGGCTGGGAGGCTCGCAGCAGGAAGGCAACATCTGTAATATAAAGTAACAAAATAATTAATATAAGTAAGTTTCTAGACAGGATTATTCCAGAGATTTAGGATTTTCATCATTTAAGAATTTTTAAATAAAAATATGTTATTGCCCATTTGAGTAGTAATTGTAATAACTTTAATTAGAAAACTTTTGATAAGCATGAAATTATTCTCTATCCAATATATATTTAATAGAAATAGGATCACATCACTTTTACTTCACTTTCTTCCTGTAAAAATTATAATTAATTAATTATTCTTAATGCTGTACTTCATTTTATTGTTTAATTAAAATCACAATAAATATAAAAGTATTATAAAACAATAACTTGCAAAAGTAAATATTTTTCTATTAATTTGCAATCATCACCATAAATAGAATTCTATTTTGAAACTTTAAGCAGGTTTTAAAAGGGTTTTAAATTGTTTCATGTTCAGTTCAAAAATTAGCATGTCTCTTTTCCATCTAACATCATATTTTGTTTTCTTTTCTATTTTTTATCTTTGAGAACTTCATACTTTTAATGTTTGGTGTATGTATTGGTAATTCCCATATCATATTTCTCAATTGGCACAGCCACATCCATGGGAAACAACAAGAGTCATGAAGCCAGCGCAGCTGCTTGACACAGCTCCAGCAAAGCTGAGCTGATCCTACAATCACTGTTCTTCATTCTCTAACTTTTGGGTTTTGCTCTCTGTATGTTGCATTTTTGGGGAAATTTCTGCACTATGATTCATTTTACCTCTTTTCCTGAGAAAATTACATCTGAGCCTTTTTAGGAAAATCCTAAAGTTAACCTTATATGGCCACTACTTGGAAGTCCCCTTATGCCCTGATTATTAAGCACAGATAAGCACAGAGCTAGATGAGACCATGACTCTAGGAACTTACTCAGGGTATCTGTGCCTGAGCAAACTCAAACTGTGTAATTGATGAACATAAGAAGAAACAAATGACAAACTCTGACAGTTCAGAAGAATAGGTTACAGATTCAAAATCTATTATATTTATAGGCTTAGGGCTCTCTGAAAACGTAGTTTAAATATCTTTAAAGGGTCAACAGGGTACATCCCTGGAAGAATAAAACTCAGTAAATAAGATGTTTGGACTAAAATAAAACTTTTCGTACTTTATAGAGTAGATGATGAAATTTATAGTAAAAGAAGTTAGGTATTAGTTTTTGCTACTCATAAAAAGACTGGTTCAGATATTTTCTGTTTGGTGTGCTTAAAAACTACAAACTTTTCAAGTCTAAAGCAGGCTGTAAAATAATAAATGTTTTTGCTTTGGAGGCAACATTTTTTTAAATTCTTTAAATTGGAGTTATATGCCTAATAATAATGATAATATCCATTCTGTTTGTGTTTTCTTATAGTAAATGGACTTGAAATCCTGGACATGTAATGAAAAATCAAATACATAATATGTAAGACTTGGACAATCATTAGCCTATCTATTTTCTGTGAAGCTTGTATAAAGAAGCACATGGTTGCTGGGCAGCCAGAGCTGGTCAGCCTGGCCATTGCATATGAAGCTCTCCCTCCCTATCAAATCTGCTGCTGCCCCATCAGCAACATCCCACAGTTGACCCCCAAGGAAGGCCCCGGCACTCAATTTCCTCCCATGTAGGAACTTTTAACAACAGCTAAAATAGTAAGATGAATTCATTTTCTCAGCTCCACTAAAGGAAACAGTTATGGTATACATGTAAATACCCAGAGAGACATATATACATGCATGCAGGAAGATATATGTGTATATAATTGTATAACATACACGTGAATTAACAAGAAGGCTTGCTGACTTAATCTTTCCAAAAATATACATGTCATTGACATATGTGTTACTTGAGATAGATAAGCTAGGATTCAAATTTGCTCCATCTCTAAGTTTATACTAAAAATTAGTAAAACCATCCCATAATAAGCATGCTCAGAAATTCATCAGGTAAATTTAATTGAATTACAACATGAGTACAGTAACTGCATTAAGAGTAGTATACACTTTTATTTCTGAAATGAACTAAAGTAAGGACATGTTCATTAGCTTTATGGTTGAAACTGTCGCATGCTTCATCTGTAAGCTATATCAAATCAGCATTTTGAGACAAGTTTTTTTCTCACAAGATCCTTAAATGCTTGTTTCACCTGCCGGTTCCTTAAAGTGTAGATAAAAGGATTCAACATGGGGGCAACAGAGGTGTTGAGCATAGCCACTCCCTTTGTCAAAGCAACTCCAGCCTTGGCAGATGTTTTCACATACATGAAGATGCAGCTTCCATTGGATATTGAGATAACAATCATGTGTGAGGAGCAGGTTGAGAAGGCCTTTTCCCTTTGTTTGGCTGAGGGAAATTTCAGAATAGTTCTGAGGATACAGATGTAAGAGAGAATTATCAGCATCAACGTGGTCATAAGTGTGATCAAAGCTAATATAAAGCTCATGAGCTCCAAGGTGCTTGTGTCTGTGCAGGATATTTGCAGCAAAGGAGCAGAGTCACATGTGAAGTGGTCAATAATGTTGGAGTCACAGAAATCTAGATCTAAGCCCACGGCCAGTGGAGGAAAGATGACCAAGAAACCAGCCAGCCAGGAGCTGAGGATGAGCTGGTGGCAGATCTTGTTACTGATGATGGTTGTATAGTGTAGGGGCTTGCAAATAGCCACATAGCGATCATAGGACATGGATGCCAGAAGGAAAAACTCTGTTGAGCCAAGGAAGATAAAGAAAAATAGTTGGGCAACACAAGCATTATAGGAGATTGATTTGTCCCCAGTTAAGATGCTGATCAAAAACCTAGGGTTACAGACAGAAGTAAATGAAATTTCTAAGAAAGAGAAATTCCTGAGGAAGAAATACATGGGGGGTCTTCAGGTGGGAATCCAACAGAGTGAGCGTAATGATGGTTAAATTTCCAGTAATGCTCAGCACATATGTGAGAAACAGAAAAAGGAAAATCACAACCTGAAGCTCAGGATCATCTGTCAGACCCAGAAGGATGAAATATGTTACTGAAGTTCTGTTCCTCATCTTTGATGGTTTGTCTACAACAAATCTAACTGATAAAGTAAACATAGAAAACATGGATACATGAACATGAGCTACAAGACAAGCATAGATCTGTCTGTCTCTTTCTCTCTCTTTCTCTGTGAGTCTCTGTGCATGTGTGTGTGTGTGTGCATGTGTGTGTGTGTGTGTGTGTGTGTGTGTGTGTCTGTGTCTGTGTCTGTGTGTCTGTGTGTCTATGTTCCTCTATCTCTCTCTCTGTCTCTCTTTCAGTATTTTATGTTTTCTACATTTTGATCACATTTCTGGAGATTAATTTTCTATCTTTAAGGCCAGATTTTTTTCTGTTTTCATTCTGCCACCATCCATTACATTTACTATTTTACAAAATGTGGTAATTCAATATAAATTCATCTAGTTCTTTATAATTAACATCATTATACTTTTTATGCCATCTTTTCTATAAAACAAAGTTCTTGGTTATTGTGGAAATCAGTGATCAATTTAATTATAAACAGGGATAGTCTAAATATCAAACTAGAAAATTAAACAATGCAGCTTCTATAAATATTTTCTTAACAAAATAATAAATGTCAGTATATTATTGTATTTTAAACAATTAAATCATATGTCCATTTTTTCAAAAATCCATTATAAATTTTGTCTCCTTGTATTATTAGAGACTTTCCATTTTTAACCTTCATTCTTGAGCTCTGAAATAAAGAGACTCTTCTCATTAAATTCAGCTAACATAATGGTTTTCATTGACCTGTATATAATTGCTTTAAAAAGTTTTAAAATTTAGTTAAGCACCAAACAACAAGAATAGAGAGTACTTTTTACATTATATAACAATAATTCATAACTGACAACTGACTTATACAGATATTTTAATATAATCTTTAGAACTATCTTAAAAAGCTATGTCAGTAATATGAAATTGACTTGCTGAGTGTAAATAATAGATACTCAAATATAAAGGACATGCACCATGTATAGGTACCATATACATATATACATATATATTACATATCTATACATATATGTGAAACTGAGCTATAAATAAACTACAGGGGAGGACACTAGGTAAAGCGGAAACATTTAATATTAACTACTTGAAAATACTTAACAATTTAAAGCATCAGATATATAATAATCTGCTTAGTTCTCTTGAACCATATCCATGCCATTGTCCTGTAGCACGAAAAGAAATCAGTGTTTATATCTCTTCTCCCTCAAAGCTGGGCATCTCCTCATATCACCTATGATATTTAATCTCAAAACATGCTTTAAAGCATCTTTATGTGTTTTCCAAAATCATCCAGTATCTAGGATCCTGAAATGGTCCTTAAAATATCTTACAAAGACATCTCTATATAAGAATTGTATTGCTATAAAATTATTCACATTATTCTAATATTTCCCAAAGGAATATTGGCATTGTTTCCCCAGGGGAAACTTATACGGTGTTTACAACATAGAACTTCAAAAAATTTTACAGAACATGGAAATGTATGACCTCTGGGATAGATAATAATAGGGCACCAGTGCATACAAGTAGAATATTACTTCCAGCAATCATACTTAATTGGTTGATTATGTGACCTACATCCCAAGAGATTTCAGAACTTATTGATAAGTAATCAGCTATGTGTTTTTGAAGGGATGAGATCTAACAATAAAATATAGTTATCTTCTCACATTGACTTTCATAGAACACTATTGAGATAGACTATGTAACTCTGAGTTACTCCACAGTCTGTAAAACAGCAGTGGGTTTTTTAGGCTGTGCCTGTACTGAGAGATGCCATTTCACAAGCAGCCTGGGACTCCATTTTGAGAGTAGAGAACAATTGTGGCACAGTGACACAGAATATGTGTTATCCTTAACACAAGGAAAAATCAGTTTAAAACATGGAAGCAAATGTGCAGTAGAGGTCTATTGAGAAAATGCAGCTGGCCCTGTATCTGCTATGGCTTAAAGTGGTTATCCTCGTCCCGTCTCCAACCAAAACCTTCAATTATAGGTATCACTGCTATGTTTTGTTCAATTTATTTCCCCCATAGTTTTGGCATAGCTACTTTTACACATGTATTAACTGAAGATGACTTTGTTCTATTTTTGCTTGATAATTTGTGAATGGTATATTTTGAGATTCTTTAAGTCTTTTTCTGATATGATATCTTTTCTTTTAAATAGCTTTTATTACACTTATTTATTTTGTATATATGTATGGTGGGAAGTTTGTGCAAGTGCATGTCATCAGGCATGACAGTGCTTTATTTTGGCTGTCTTACAAGCCTAGACACCTATTTTATAACACATAAAGTCACTGGTGATAATACTGTGGGATATGCAATTTATTTTCCTCATGAATGTTCTTTTTTAAATAGATATTTTCCTTATTTACATATCATATGATATCTCCTTTCCCAGTTTCCCCTCTGAAAAAAAGAAAAAAAAAACCTGTTCCCTCTCCCCTCCCTCTGCTCACCAACCCACCCTCTCCCACTTCCTGACCCTGGCATTCCTCTACACTGGTCATAGAACCTTCATAGGGCCAAAGCCCTCTCCTCCCATTGATGACCAACTAGGCCATCCTCTGCCACATATGCACCTGGAACCATTAGTCCCACCATGTGTGCTCTTTGGTTGATGGTTTAGTTCCTGGGAACTCTGAGGTTACTAGTTAGTTCACATTGTTGTTCATCTTAAGGGGCTGCAAACCCTTCAGCTCCTTGGGTCTTTTCTCTAGCTCTTTCATTGGGAACCCTGTGCTCAGTCCAATGGATGGCTGTGAGCCTCTACTTCTGTATTAGTTGGGTACTGGCAGAGCCTCTCAGAAGAAAGCTATATCAGGCTCCTGTCAGCCAACACTTGCTGGCGTCCACAATAGTATCTAGATTTGATGATTGAATATGGGAAGGATTCCCAGTGGTGGTGCACGTCTTTAATCCCAGCACTTGGGAGGCAGAGGCAGGCGGTTTTCTGAGTTCAAGGCCATCCTGGTCTATAGACAGGACAGCCAGGGCTACACAGAGAAACCCTGTATCCAAAACAAACAAACAAACAAACAAGATGCTGATCTCATATTTTTAAAGGCAAACATGATACATCATATCACCAAGTTCCCTCAAAATCATATATCTTTATTTTTCTTATCTTTATATAAACTACTTTCCTTTTATGCCATTAATACATGTTATAGAATTTTCTTTTTTAAAATATATAGAGACCCTATGTATATCTTATGGACACTGCAAAATATTGCTAAGTGAATCATTTCTGCAATTGCTTACTCTTTATGTGAATGGATATGTATCTATGGTTTAAATTCAGACAGTAAAATCCTATAAATAGGATTTACTATTGCACTGAGGAGCACCTAAGAAAATTTATATCATTTTATTTCATAGTTAAAATATATATTCAAGTTTTCCTTTATATTGTAATTATCTATAGACGTAACTTTTACTTGTCTAATGTAAGTGTTTTCTCAGAGGCTTACTACTGAATAAGCTTGCGTTTTCTAGTTCTTTCTCAACTCTGGCTGGCTGATGACACTCAGCTGTTCTGGCTCTAAACTCCTCTCCAAGGTGACTGAATCAAATTGGCTTCTCTCTTGACTTCTGACTGAATTGCTCTGAGTGGCCTCAAACTAAATCTGGCAATCTCTTCTAATCTTCTGGTTCTGTCTCATTTTCTGGCTTGTTATGTCTTCACCTGCAACCCATCTCTGTAAAACTGTCCCAGTAAAAACTCTCTCTCTCTCTCTCTCTCTCTCTCTCTCTCTCTCTCTCTCTCTCTCTCTCTCTCTCTCTCTCTCTGTGTGTGTGTGTGTGTGTGTGTGTGTGTGTCCATCTCTGTCTGCTGTCTATTTCTCTCTCTCTCTCTCTCTCTCTCTCTCTCTCTCTCTCTCTCTCTCTCTCTCTCTCCCCCCTCTCTCTCTCTCTCTCTCTCTCTCTCTCTCTCTCTCTCTCTCTCTCCCCGTGTGTGTGTGTGTGTGTGTGTGTGTGTGTGTGTGTCTCCATCTCTGTCTGCTGTCTGTTTGTCTCTCTCTATCAATCTCTATGTGTGAGTGAGTGGGTGTGTTTGTGGATATGTGGGAGGTTGCTCTCTTAAGTCACCTCTTTACTGTTTGTTCTCATGAGAGTGGGGTGTATCCCATCTCTGACTCATTCTGTCAAATCTTTCTCTGATTCATTACATTGTCTGTACCTCAATTAGATGTCACTTTCAAACATGGCTTATTCCTTCTATAAACTAACCTCACATCAATTGTTTGGGATTAAAGGTGTGTACTAAGGACATGTATGTATTCTAGATAGATCATACTGTTATTCCAGGCGTGTCTACATTCCAGCTGTATCACAGAGACCTAGAATGTCTTTAGTCATGATAGCTAGCCAGAGCAGCCATTTTCTGGGTTAAAATTTCTCTATAGTTATTAGTTAATTGATGATTTGCTTTACCCTGAAAAAGTTTTGTAATTTCATACACTATTATCATTATGTATGAAATTATATCATTCCTATCTCATAAATTTCATTACTGCTTAGTGAGTATGAGTGTGAGTGTGCTTCTATGTGCACACCTTCAGGATATGGAGTCTAGAGCACATACTTCCGGAGTCATCTATCTCTTCCACCCTAAGGATTCTTGAAATTGAACTTGAATCATCAGACTTAATGAAAAGAATCTTTACAGGCTCAGTCATTGCTGACCTATTATGTTTTAATTACAGCACCTTGGGTGTCCTCACTATCTTTCTATGAACCCTGAGCTCACTGATTTGACTAAGATATGATTGCCACTCAGTGACTCTCAGGGATTCTCCTGTCCCATCCCTGATAATCATATTATAAGCACAAATAACCATGCACAGCATTTTCCCATAGGTTCTGGGAATTGAACTCATGTTCTCATGCTTACACGGGAGACAGTTTATCAACTAAGCTGTGGAAACAGCCCTATATATTTTTTTTATTATATTACCTTTACCTGTAATTTTTGTATTTTACACAAATTAAATTTTAATTTCTGGAGTTCTCAATGAATTAGTGCTGGTATGTTTGCTACTGTTACATTTAAAGAGGTGATCTTCTTCATACTAGATGTGTCATCTTCTTACAATCTCTTTATTTATCATGGATTTGTATCAAGGACCAGAATTCTGTTCCCAACACACATATCAGATGGCTCACAACTACCTATGAGGAGAAAGGGAGAGGGTAGAGAGGAGGGAGGGAGGATTGTGGGAGTGGGTCACCAGGAAGGGGACAGTGAGCTGGATGTGAGTGAATAAGTAAAATAAATAAATTAAATTAAAATATTTAAAAAGCAACTCAAGGGAAGAGTTTATTTCTGCTTGCAGGATTTAGTTCACAGTGACAAGAAAAGCATAAAGTGGGGAAGCTGAGCCCAGTGCTCACCTTGCATATTTTATCAGAAAACAAAGAGCAATGAATGCAGTTTTTCACTAGTTCCTCCTCTTTATGCAGTCTGTGACTCCAGCTCATTAAGCGGTGTCATCCATATTTAAAATGTATCATCTCGCTTCGGTTAACATAATCTGGACAATCACAAAAATGCTCAGAGATTTGTGTCCAAGATGATTCTAGATCATAGTAAGTTGAAAAGCAGTATAAATCACCACAGTCGTCAGTATTAATTTCACTAAGTGCCTCTTGGCACCAGATCTTATGTGTGGCTATTACATATTTCAGTTATATAAAGCAAACTATTTGAGTGTCTGATTTTCTATGCCTATCCAACCTAATTATGGATACCTACACAATTGTTCATATAGGAGAAGTACTGTTTAAAAAATTCAATATTAGTTTTAATTTCTCTGTGTTCACTAAATCATTGTATTATGGTATTTGGGATTGTGGCCTGTTGTTTTTAGGTTTTTGGCCTTTTATTGGAGGAATTGAAATAAAGGCTCATGTAGATGGTGAAGAATTAAGGAAATATTGATCAAGCAGAGTGATAGTACAAATTTCAAAAGAAAACATTATCAAACTGACTGCAGGTCATATGAATACCTAAGAATCCATATTATTGTTTGAAGCTCTCTTTTATGGAGTTCAAGAAAAGATATCCGTTGCTTAGCAGCATAGTGGAGTGATTCCTTATTTTAATTGACAAGCATTTATTACATAAGCTCTTGACCCACTGTGAAAGTACCTTTCCATAATCCATCTGATTTTAATAGCATGTACATTTAATTGTGGGTAATATATTATGATAAGTATGTAATTCTCCCTAAAAGGACTTTGAAAGAACAGGATTTGTCTTATTGTTCAAGCACCCAAAGCCTATTTAGGGCAAATCATCTCACTTTTCCAGGCTTTAGGAGATTTTTCTGGTACACATAAAGTAAAAATAGAGTGCTAGCAAGGGGTTGCTAAATAGGTAACATATTTTAGTTGTATAAACCAGGTATATGTGTGGTTTTATGCAAGTGGGGTTCCTCAACTTCCAACAAGTTGGTTGCTAGGTACACTGTTCAGAGAGTGGTGTGTGTATAAAAATGCACATCTGGTTTTAGTCAATCAAAAGCATTATAAGAATGCAATTAGTCCAAGTCAAGTGTTTACCAAACAACAGGTTCATAAGTCATTTTCTGTGCTTCCCTGCTTCACCTCAACTCAGTATTTATGCTTTTATACATAAAATGAAAAGTGTATAATACATGGATTATAATTCTGCATATACATGTAAATATGAGCATGCTACAGATTATGTTAATGAGACTCTGAAAGCTGGAACATGATGTGATTGTCATTAGAAAATTCTATTAACTGTTTTATGATTCTCAGATATGTTTTGCACACAGTTCTTTGAATGGCATAAAAAACTGGTATTGCTTAAATTTACTTAAAAACTCACACCCTATCAAACTCACTCTGAAGTCACAGTCACCCTGATGCCTAAACCACACAATGACTCAACAAAGAAAGAGAATTGCAGACTGATCTTTCTTATAAACTTTGCCAAGAACACATCAAAAACATCATCCATCATGATCAAGTAGGCTTCAGCCCAGGGATGCAAGGATGGTTCAATATATGAAAATCCATCAATGTAATCTACCATATAAACAAACTGAAAGAAAAAAATTACATGATTATCTCATTAAATGCTGAAAAAGCTTTTGAAAAATTTTAGATTTTTATAGTTTTGCTTTTGTTTTGTTGCATATTTCAAAGCTAATTTAGATCCTAAGCAATGAAAAGTTTCAGGAAACCTCATGATGAGGTTTTTAAAAATAGACTTATCTGTTCACTCAAAAAACTCTCTGCAAAGACCCCCAGGGTGCTGCAAAGACCCCCAGGGTGCTGGAGGTCTAGCCCAAAAACTGAATATTTTTCTGGATTAAATTTCATCTTTACTAGAAATAACAACACTACTACAGGCAAAATGAGAGAAATTAAGTATATATTTTTCCCAGTTCAAGCCCAAACTGCAAACAAACCCATATCCTTTCACTGATAATTATTTCCTAGCTTTTAATTAAAATATTAGGCAATGTACTCACAGTTTGAGTCAACAGGTTAGCAAGTTACAGGAAAACAAAAAGAGTATAAGAAAATACATTTGAATGTAGATCTTATGTAAGAGAGCTTCAAAATGTATTACTTAGGTAGATATTCCCTTTGATTCCCATTCATCACCCTTCTAGTGCTGTATTTCCTTTCTCTTGCAGTATTTTTCACTCACTGAAATACTAGTTAATTTAGTTCCCTATTATGTTGGCTGTTTCCTAGTCTAGAAGCAAGCTTTATAAGAGCATGATCTTATATGCTTTATTACTATATGTCTTTTTCCTAAAAAGAAGCTATCTGTTGGTGAATTATTTGTGATTTCAGTTACAGATTTCAGAAAAATCAGTGCTTCTTTGATGCCAGTAACTTTCTTGTGAAGTCCTTGAATGCCTGCTTGACTTGCTGGTTCCTTAGGGTGTAAATGAAGGGATTCAACATGGGAGCTACAGAGGTGTTGAGCATAGCAACTCCTTTACTTAGCACCACACCTTCTCTGGCAGATGGTTTTACATACATAAAAATACAGCTTCCATATGAAATGGAAACCACAATCATGTGGGAGGAACAAGTGGAAAAGGCCTTTTTCCTTTGCTCTGCAGAAGGTATCTTCAGAATTGTTCTAAGGATGAGTGTGTAGGACAGAATGACCAAAGCCAAAGTTACTATGAGAGTAAATACTGCTAAGAAAAATGCCATCAGCTCAAGGGTCTTAGTATCTGTGCAAGCGATCTGCAGCATGGGAGAAGAGTCACAAGTGAAGTGATCAATGATGTTAGAGTCACAGAACTCCAGTTGAAGGCCCATGATCACTGGAGGGAAAACGATGAGGAATCCAGCTGACCAAGAGGCAATTACAAGTTGATTGCAGACTTTGTTGCTAATGATAGCTGTATAGCGCAGAGGTCTGCAGATGGCCACATAACGATCATAGGACATTGCAGCCAGTAGAAAAAATTCTGTCGCTCCCAGAAATATCAAAAAAAATACTTGTGCCATGCAGGCATTATAGGAAATAACTTTGTTCCCTGTAGCAATGCTGATCAGAAATCTTGGAATGCAGACTGTTGTAAATAAAATTTCTAAGAAGGAAAAATTCCTGAGAAAGAAATACATGGGAGTTTTCAAGTGAACATTGGAGAGTGTCAGGGTAATGATGGTCATGTTTCCACTTACACTCAGTAAGTATGTGGCCAGCAAAAAAGAGAATATCACAATTTGTATCTCAGGGTCATCTGTAAGTCCCAGCAGAATAAATTCTGTGATTGATGTCTTATTTGGCATAGCGAAGGTCTGAAGTTGGGTTCATCTGAGAATAAAAGGAACAATGTCAACAAAGTAACTTGACAGCTCTCTGCCACTGTTCACCTTTGTTCCACCTTCCTGAGACTTGTTGTCTCATGTCTCTATGTTGCCAAGTAGTAAATGCTAAAGGGAACTCATTTTGGAAGATAAAGCTTTGGTTTTGTGATCTTAAAGAAAGAACTACAGGTAAAGGCAGAACAAGCCAGGAGTGCACCGGCCACAGAACCAGCAGAACAGCTGGGATAGAGTACAACCTGCCTCCATCTGCACCCAAGAGGTGGGGTTGTTCTACAGCCCTCTATGCATGGGTCTTACCAGGAGTGTTGACACAGGCTTACAGACCCACAGGAGGATCTAGCTCCAGTCAGAGACAGCAAGAGCATCTAACACCAGAGTTACCAGATGGCAAAAGGCAAATGAAAGAAACTTACCAACAGAAACTAAGACTACTTGGCATCATCAGAACCCAGTACTCCAACCACAGCAAGTTCTGGACATCCAGAAAATCCAGGACACAATGACAAGACCATACCTGAGGATAATAAGCATAGAAGAGAGTGAAGACTTCCAATTTGAAGGGCTAGTAAATATCTTCAAAAAAAAATTATAGAAGAAAACTTCCCTAACCTAAAGAAAGAGATGCCCCAACACACTGGAAAAGCAAGATTGGGATTTAAAATCATATCTCATGAAGCTGATAGAGGATTTTAAGAACATAAATAACTCCCTTAAAGAAATACAGGAGAACACAGGTAAACAAGTACACGCCATTAAAGAGGAAATAGAAAAAAAATCCCTTAAAGAATTACAGGAAAACACAACCAAACAGGTGAAGGAATTGAACAAAGCTATCCAAGATCTAAAAATAGAAGTAAAAACAATTATGAAGTCACAAAGAGAGACAACTCTGAAAATAGAAAACCTAGGAAAGAAGACAAGAGCCACAGATGCAAACATCACCAACAAGAGATAGAAGAGAGAACCTCAGGTACCGAAGATACCATAGAAAACATTGGCATAATAACTAAAGAATATGAAAATGGAAAAAGATCTTAACCCAAAATATCAAGAAAATCCAGGACACAATGGCAAGACCAAACCTGAGGATAATAGGCATAGAAGAGAGTGAAGACTTCGAATTTGAAGGGCCAGTAAATATCTTCAAAAAAAATCATAGAAGAAAACTTCCCTAACCTAAAGAAAGAGATGCTCATGAGCATACAAGAAGTGTATAAAACTCCAAAGAGTTTGGAAAATAAAAGAAATTCCTCCCATCACATAATAATCAAAACACCGAATGAACAAAACAAAGAAAGAATATTAAAAATAGTAAGGGAAAAAGGTCAAGTAACATATAAAGGCAAACCTATGAAAATTAACCAGACTTCTCGCCAGCATCTAGGAAAGCCAGAAAATCTTGAGCATATGTTATACAGGAGTGGACAGCAGGAAATAATCAAACTCAGGGCTGAAGTCAACCAAGTAGAGCCAAAAAGAACTATACAAAGAACCACCCAACTAAGGAGCTGGTTCTTTGAAAAAAATCAATGAAATAGATAAACCCTTAGCCAGACTAACTAGAGGGCACAGAGACAGTATCCTAATTAACAAAATCAGAAATGAAAAGGGAGACA
>JADRCD010061449.1:0-14964 GCA_019843815.1 Montemys delectorum | reverse complement strand
GTGTGTGTGTGTGTGTGTGTGTGTGTGTGTGTGTGTGTGTGTGTTATCCATGACAGATAACTGGGTTACATCTGTCTGCATTTTACCTTTCCAAGAAATTTTCCATTTCCTCTAAGTTGTAGAATATAGTAACAAAAGAGGTGTACAGGATAGTTTTGTAGTTTTAAGTCCTGTCATTTGTACAGAGCTGGGTATCTCACTTCTGACACTGACAAGTTGCGACATCATGCTTGCTCTTTGGTCTATCTGGTTAGTCACTTATTGATTTTCCTGGCCTTAAAAAAAAAAAAGTCAACATTGGTTTCATTATTTTTTCCTGTTTTTAGTTTCCTACTCCCCTTGCAAATTCTTATTTTTCCTTTAGTCTACTTATTTTGGTTTATTTATATAGTTCCCAGTATGAGGCCTTCTCTGAAGTGCTTGCATGGTGCTATATGGTCCTCTAAGAACTGTTTTAGCAGCGCCTTATTAACTAGAGCATGTTGTGTTTTCACTTTCATTTGATTTAAAACACTCCTTTTTCTCTTATATTTCTTCTCTGACTCTGTGTTATTCAGAGACATGTTCTTTATTTTTCATATATTTCAGAATTTGCCATCTTCTTAATTGATTTTTAATTTAATTCTATTGTGGTAAAAGAACATATGACTTGAGTAACTTTAAGTTTATAAAGTTTTTTTTTCACAGATCAGACTATGGTCTGTCCTGGCATGTGCTCTCTGTGTAGCTGGCAGCCATATCTATCCTGCTGTTCTCTTTTTCTTTTTCTTTTTTTTTTTTGCTCACTCTGGGTCCGGCTCACCCCAAGCCCTGCTTGCTCTGGTGTAATTCACTGTATCTGTCTTCAGACGCACCAGAAGAGAGCGTCCGATCTCATTACAGGTGGTTGTGAGCTACCATGTGGTTCCTGGGATCTGAACTCAGGACCTTCGGAAGAGCTCTTACCCGCTGAGCCATCTCACCAGCCCTTGTTCTCTACCAGCATTAATTAAGTCAACTTGATTCAAAGTATTGTTCAGATCTACATTTCTATTGATTTTTGTGACTAGCAGTATCATCTCTAATAATAGAAACATTAAAATCCACAAAACTACTTAAAAGTTTT
The DNA here is from genome assembly GCA_019843815.1 of Montemys delectorum. NCBI lineage: Eukaryota > Metazoa > Chordata > Mammalia > Rodentia > Muridae > Montemys > Montemys delectorum. The sequence goes on along the minus strand of JADRCD010061449.1, from coordinate 13,859 downwards.
TTCCCTTCTCCTTTTATACATATTATTTTTCTATTTTTAGTTATAAGTTGTTTTAAGAAACATCAATTCATGGAGCTGGAAAGATGGCTTAGCAGTTGGAAGAGCATACTACTCGTGCAGAGGACTCTCCTTTGGTTCTCTACAGTAGGATAGCTTACAATTCCTGCAACTCCAGCTCCAGGGGATCTGATACCTCTAGTCCTGTGCAGGCACCTGCATTTATGTATATATGCCTCTCCTATAATTAAAACAGAATAATTAGTCACCGTAAATTTAAGTGCTTTACATATACGTCACAGGGTCTGATGTCGATTATTTTCATCATAAGTTTTCTAAATGGTCACCAATTGAGGATTTTATTTCTTCTTCAAGGGAATAAGTTTAAATGCCAGAAGCACCATTGCTCAAAAGACTAAAGTACTGAATAGGTTTCTAACAACAACAACAAAGAGTAAAGCTTGCAGGTTACTTTCCCATCAGATTCAAACTAGTTTGTAGAGTCTGTGTAGCAGGTGAACACCACAAAATTATTGGCATAAATATTTGCCTAGAAACAACACAAACCAGTTTCAAAAGAATTTAAAATGACAGGCATTAATGCTCATGTCACAGTAAGTAGATAAAAGCAGGATTAAAACTAAGCAGCCAATGTGGACCCAACCCAGGGATGACAATCATCAAAGTGGGGATGCACCCACTATGTCATCAGGACACTGGGGATAGAAGTGAGAGGCCAGGTGTGATGCCAATAAGAAGGTTCTGATCCAGGCTCAGAACACACCCATGAGAGGACAGTTGCCCCAAACCCAACGGCCTTAAGACAGCAGATGGTTATTCTTTATCCTCTTCTCCTCTATATTTGTGCTCCATGGTAAGTATAATTTACTTTTCTAATCAGAAAAACTATATACAACTCTTAAAACTTCAAAGTGGACAAATCTTTCACTTAAAGATATACGATATAGTGTGTAGACTATTGGGCAAATGTGCCAGGTGGGAAAGTGCAGCCATGGGTCAAGACAGAAATGACTGAGTAGAACACTGGTAGGAAGATGAGAAGAGACAGGACTCCCAGAAGTCACATCACCCTTCTATGTGTAGAAGGACCATTAACTGCCCACATATTAATCAGTCTACTCACTGGTCATGCAGACTAGACTTGACAGAACAAACCAGAGGTGAAAAGGCAGGATGATAGTGTCATGTTCTCAAGGACAGTCTCAGAGAGGAAGGGAATCATCAGGACACTGGGGATAGCAGTCAGAAGCCTAGTGTGGTGCTGATAGGAACCTGATTCAGAACTTACCCAAGAAGCTATGACCGACCTTCCTATTTATTGGTCTCACCATAGCCTACATCCTGTCCATGAGGGAGGTTCTCTAACCCAAAACTACTGACCAAATTCCTCAGGTCTCTGAGGCTGCTATGAGTGATTTGTGACAACTGGGAGGATTGTCAGAGGTTTCCATTAAGTCTTGGGCAGTGTACACCTGAGGCCCAGAACATAAGTGCAGTGGCACAAAGAGCAGTAGACCTCCTATTATCCTATAGTCAGGCCTGGTCCTTTCACCCTGGTGGCTCTGGTGCAGCTCTGGTAAGCTGTTCTTACCTCTACAGCTGGCACTTGGCCTCACACTTGGAGTTCCCCAGGGCTAATCTATAAACCACCTGCTTCATAGTAACATGAGTGCCTGTTACATATTCCAGGGTCTCACCAGAGTCAACACAGCCCACGGTACTGAGAAATGAGTTGCTAAGTCTGCTGCAGATGAGTTCTGGTCCCCTGTGTAGAGAGAACTTTCTCTGACACAAGCTTCTATGTCTCCACTCCCTGCAAGTTCCTGGGCAAGTCTGTGGAAAGAGAACACCAGTCTTGCATGTACCTCTGAGATCGTCTGATAAACATGGCTCTGGAATCACAGTTATCCTGGTAACAGAGGATAAATGTCCTGAGGGCTGATAACAGAGCCAGTGCAGCTGGGCAGAATACATTCAGCCTGAAACAACTCTCCTGGGACTCAGCCTGCCCAAGTAGTCACAGGCAGAATAGAAGGTGAGTCTGGAATCTTCATGAGGCAAGAAGTGGTAACTGAGAACCGTACTCCTAGCCCCCAAATGTAGAACTAGGCCCTATAGAGGCTGCAAAAGAGTAGATTCAAAGGAAACATAAACAAAGCAACTAAAAAAAAAGCCCACACTGGTGGGTAGGGAAATGAAGGAAATTCATTTGTCTTAGTCTATTCTTCCTGGTGTATAAAACCAAAGTTCCTTGCTAGACCTGTGTGACAGAAGCCTGCTTTCCAAGACATAAGTCCTCACTCTCAGTGCATGAGCTCTCTACAAAATCCTGTGTAAATTTGAGTCCCCAGAGACCCTGATCGTGTTCCCTGGGCTATCCTGTTTGAGAGTAATGTGGCCTCCCCAGGAACCTAGAGACAAAAGCTACTATGAACAAGAGTACATGGAATTAGACTACAAGCACTGCAGATGTTGTAATTATCAATAGATGCTGCAAAAATAAGCATGTTCACATGAATTCAAAATTAAAACTTGTGATGTAAAATATGAGAGAGGTACAGGGTGCTAAGACCAAGCTGATTCAAAGCTCTGCACAATGACGCACAGAAATGAGAAAATATAAGGTAACTGAAAGGACTGTCTCAGTGGCTGGGTCAGGCAGTGCATGAGACACACCTGCAGTTAGCAACAGCAGCAGTATGGATAGCCTGAGAAAGACATGAGATAGCCAAGGACAAGCTGAGATGGTCCAACAAAAGATTCTAGAAGAGAGGCTTGAAAGATAGTTCAGTCTGTGAACTGCTTGCTTCACCAGGACCTTAGTTTTATCTCCAGAACTGATATAAAAACAAATGGTGTGGTGGCATGTGTTTACAATCCCAGCAATGGAAGCAGAGATAGTGGGATTCCTGGAGTTCACTGACCAGCCAGTCTAGCCTAATTAATGAACACTAGGCCAATAAGAGACTCCATCTCCATTGAGGAGACAGTGTTTCTGAGAATGATACCCAAAGTTGTCCTCTGGTCTCCACACATAAGCATATGTATACACATGGTTTCTGGTAGATATAGTAGCCACTTTCCTTGCTTGATGAAAGACATAAACCCTCAGATTCAGTCAGTACCACAACCATGATTTAAAACAAATCCACCATGTTGATACATCATAGCTTAGGTAACACTAAACTCAAAGGAGAATTTTCAGAGTCACCACAAGTGAAAAGGTCATGCACAAAGAGGTATTCCTATGGATCTTTCTCCCCAACTGAATCATCATCTAGGAGTGAGTACACAAGTAAAAGATGCAACCCAGCTGCAGCTGAATGCTTACCAAGACCATCCTTAGAAAAGGTCTAAACTTCAGGACCAAGTAGGTCCAGTTAGATCTGCAAGCAAGCCTCACTGGTAGCAATGTGAACAACTAATGAGAAGAAGAATGTAAAAAGATAAAATCAAAACACTGGGCAATACCTTCCAGGAGGTAGGTGTGTGTGCGTGTGCGTGTGTGTATATGTGTGTACATGAGTTTACATGTATATATGTGTTTGTGTGTGTGTGTGCAAGTATACATGAGTACATGTATGCACATGTGCATATGTGTGTTTGTGTATTCATGTGTATCAGTGGGGGTTTGACAGTACCTAGGACACAACCAGATGTCATGGGGCTCAAGAGATGTGTCCACATGAGACAACAAACAGCGATACATTTTAAATGCAATCCTATGGGGGCCATAGAAATTCACACCCCACCGAGTTTGAAGTAGAATGCATCCAGCAAGCACCTCTGTCGCTAACAGCTTTGTGAACTGGAAGTCAGAGATGCTGCTTGACACACATTAGCAGACCTACTGCATATGTGGGAACAATCAAGCCTTACCCACAGTGGTATCTCTGCATATAATGCACCCACTCCATCTCTGAGCAGTGACTGCTAGTCTTGAGATGCCTCACTAGGCCTACATATATTCCTTAAGATTCCTATGGACAGTAGCAGTCAAGTTATCAGGGTCAGGTTCTTTGGGTCTGAACTTGGACAATGGCATCTCCATCAACTAGGGCCTTGGGCCTTGCTCTGCACTTTTTCCTTGAACCTGGATATCAATCCCTCTTGGATGCTAGTAAGTTGAATAGCATGTGGATTGAGTCCTCCAAGAGTGAGAGACAATGCTTCTCAGGCCTAGATGGTCCCCTGAACCCTCTCTAAGCTGTTAGCATTGCTTCAGTCCTCCCTAAAGGCACAAGATCCTGCCAAGAGTGGTGGGCCTTTGGGAGAGTTGTAGACTTCTTTCTGCTTTCCATAGTGTTTCTTTACAGGGGACACAGACCCATTTTTACTGCACAAAATGCACCTAATGATACCACAAAAGACCCCTTCCTTTACCCTTGCTTTCACCAGACCAATTCCTTCACACCTACACCCATTTCTTAGGCAAGCTTAGTAGAGTGTCCTTAGCACATATGTGTGTCCTTGGAAGGTCCCTACATGATTCTGGGCCTCTGTTAGTCATCTTTAGTTGGGATCAGCACTGCAGATCACTTCTACCCACTATATACTGAAAGGACAGTATACAGGTGGATTTTTATACACCATGAACAGGTGAGTGTCCTCTGCAAAAACAAGAGGATGGCTTCCTGGTTCTCACACACAGATGAGGTCCAAGTACTGGTTTGGCCTGGGACTAGAAGTCAGTGTGACTGCTTGGGATCTGCCTCGTGGGAGCAGGCACTTTGGGGCTTTCCCAGTGATGGCATCCCTCCCTCCCCGCCTGGGATTAGCACCTCGTCTCCATGCCAGAGTGCTCAAGATTCCCAAGAGCCTCTTGGGTAAGGAGATTTGGGTGTATCAGGTAACCTGTGGAATAGGGGTTGCCCCAGGTCCTTGGAGGGGCCAGACCAGTGTGGTTCAATCTCTAAAATCTGGTGACTCTGGACTAGGCTGACTTATCTCATTAACAGAAAGAGACAGCACGGTGTGGGAGCATTCCACAAGCAGTGCTGCTTTCTCTGCTCGTGCACCTCATTAACATGCCACAGACATCACTGCGGACTTCATAACACTAAGCAGGCTGAATGGACGGCAGGGACACTGCTGCCCCGTATTCAGAAAACATCGAGTGATGCTTCTCCTGGGCAGGCACAGGGCTGCATCCCTGCCGCCTCTGCTCACGCCCAACCTGCCTATTAGCATTAGCAGAAAGCCCCTATTTGCATTGAGACAATAGTCCTACCCCTGAAGCAGAGCTGCAGGGGCACTGGGCATTTGTTGGCACAATTGCCCTTTGTGCCCGCTCCAGTGGGCAGGCGGGGAGTATGTCCCAGGGGCTCATGGAGATGTGGCCAGCCCTGAGCCAAATCCCCATGCCATCTGATGAGGACACAGCAGCTTGGCGCTCAGTAAAGTGGGGCCCAGACTGGGTCCTGACAGACGGGATGCCTAGGATAGCCTTCGAGAGCATAGAACAGCCATGGCCCCTTTCTTGAGTACTTCCCACCCTCCTGCCAAGATATGGTGGCAGGAACAATGACACAGGACACAGATCAGCTGCCCTCGGACAAGCTGGACTTGGTAGGCTGGGGCCCAGACACTTGTCAGAAGAAAGATGAGGAACAATACTGTTGGTCACCCTCTGTTATACCTGAAACTGTACTTACAACTGCCAACAAACTGGAAGTTTCTGGAGGATCTCGGAACATTCTACTTAGTCACAAAACATCTTGTCAGGACCTAGGTATTGGGAAGAAGTCTGAGACACATCTAAATGACAGCAGAGTGGAGGGACAAAGTGTCAACCCAGGAGACACTGTTGCATACACATTGTTGGTCTCAACCCTTAGTTCCCACTCTACCAAGCATACAACATCAGTGCCTCCTTCCTGCCAGGCACAAGACCTGGCCACATGGCACCTGAGGCTGGACATGATTCTTGATGGCCCAGATACTGAAATGAGTGTTCAGTCTCCATCAGGACATTCAAATGAAGCATTCCCATGGAATCTGAGACTCTGGAAGGCAAGCAAAACAGTTCTGAACAAGAGGCAAGATTCCAAAGGGAGAAACCAGGACCTTAGGAACCAGCACTAGGTACTAGATGGCCTATCATTGCTGGAGCAAGCAAGTATTCAGGGTGGGGTAGGGGTAGGAGATGAAGTGAACACCCATGCCTTTCGCTCATGCTTCCACCTTTCCATCTGGAAAAGGGCTCTCCCCTGACCTCAAGTACAGAGGTCCAACTATCATGTTTTGTGCTTTCAGTCAGTCGTCCCCTCCACCCAGGACTGTATCTTGGGCAGGGAATTCAGGAATATTTGCAAGGCCTCTCCTCCCTGCCTTTGGAGGGGTGGTTCCTAGACTCCCCCAATTTATAGATACTCTGGTCCCTTAGATAAAATGGCATAGCATTTGCATAGAACCTTCTTGTATATCTTCATGACATCTCTAGATTCTTTAGAAGAGGAATTTTTGTGTAATTGTCTGTAAACAGATTGAGTCAGAGGATAAAGAGCCTATGAATGCTGGATGTCTGAACTATTTGCCTTAGCACATAGTCTTGAGAGGAAACACCTAGCTGGGCAGTGTAAGGGGCTTCCCAGGAGAGGCTCAGCAAAAAGCATGTGGTGACATGAGCCACATCCCAGGCCTAGCTCATTATCTTGATACCCACACTTTTCAGGGGAAGGAAAAGACCAGAACTGTTCAAATTTGAGTTATAGACAGCTGCTAGAGTCATTCACCCTTAGGTGGGCACTGAAGCTTTCAGAGAGATATGAGAGTTACAGTGGGAGTTCCTTCCACAGCTACCTATGCTGTCTTCTGAGGGTTATGCTATAAACTCAGGAGACACTGTTGCACAATGTTGGTCTCAACCCTTAGTTTCCACTCAAGCAAGCATCCAACATCTGTTTCTCCTTCCTTCCAGGCACAAGACCTGGCCACATGGCACCTGAGGCTGGGCATGACTCTTGGTGGCCCAGATACTGAAACAGATACCGTCCTGTTAGAGACTGGACACTCCACATCTGGGCCCAGGAATATGAGAATCCCAGACCCACAGAGCCCCATCTCCTAGGACAATGCTTGTCAGTATGTCATAATAATGGAAAGAGCACATATACCTCCTGAGAATTTTCTCTGGTAAGGAGACCTTTTACTACTGCTGTGGTCCCCTTCCAGTCCAGAGGAAGGATATGAAAAGAGTGCCCTTAGCCTATCTGCTCTGTAACTGGTGGCCCAGAGGCACTTCTAGGAGCATACCATATTCTCACTGCATGGTCTTGGAAAAAAAGCTTTACCTCTCTGAGTTCCCTTATCACAGAGCCTCACTATGTATGACCTTACAGAGGAAAATCTACGTAGGGACTAGGTATGCAAACCTTTCACAGGCCTTCGATCTTATCACCAGGTCCCATGAGACTGGCCTCATCTAGGCCATGGAAGGAAGGATATAGGGATGTTAGATACAAACTCAGAGCTGTATAAGAAATGTGTCCATCAAGACACTGACCCCTGCAAAATGCCGTCGTGATTTCACCAGCTAGCCACTGGCCCTTCAGGGCCCGCAGAAGCTTCATCTTTACCACCCTCACCTCTGGGCTTCCCCATTAGTGGGCAAACCTCCAAGAGGTCACCACAGCCATATTTTCAAAGACCTTGGGTGCTAGAAAGAGAAGCCCAGTGAATAGAACACATATGTCACATTCCTTCTTGTGGCCAGGTCAGGCCATTGCTGACCCTCAACATTCTAAGCCAGTTGTAGGTATCCTCTCAACAGACTGCGTGTCAATTACTACCTGAAAAAGACCAGGAGAGCATGGCTTCAAAACCTCCAGAAGCTTCTAGGTCTACTTCAATAGCAGAGACCTCAAGACATGCTTGGGCTTCCAAGGTAGGCAAGTGACTGTGTATATGCTATGGAGCCTTATGGACAGAGTGCCAGCGGAGGACTAGGAACAGGTGGCATGGAAGTCCCCACAGTCAGGGTGATCTTGCTACAGGGTCAGTACTGAGTGTCCTGCCCCTGCACACATGGGAGCTTGCTTACCTGAGCTGTCATAGCCATCAATGGAGAAATGATCTGGCCTCCGATCCTCTGGGGGATCATAAGTGATATGAGGGACATTAAACATCTTCTCTCCAGGACTCATCCCATTATCCTTATCCAGCTTGAACTTCCTCTTCTTTACCTAAAAAAAAAAAGTCCATCTGAGGAGCAGCAATTCCTGAGCACTGTCTGCTAGATCTTTAACCAACCCCAGAACACCTGTGGAGTCCTGAATCCAGGTTTGAAATGTGTACCCTTGAGGGAACTTGGGTCAGGGAGATTGAGCTCCAGTTCCTGCAAGCATTGGTGAAATGGGACTTCAGTGTGCTGGTGTTGCTTGAGAGTTCTGGGGGTTGCTTGGCCCACACAGGCATGAACCACACAGCCTAAGAAAAGCAAGCAAACAAAAACAAACAAACAAAAACCCCAGTAGAGTGTAAATATGCAAGCTAGCACCGGGGCAGTAGGGCCGAAGGCCAAGGCAGCAAAGAGTCATTGGAGGAGCCTCTTTAAAGAGGTCTCTCAGAGAAAGTTGAGGAGCAGGTTGTATGAAACCATGAAGAGGGAGGAGCAAGTTCAAGTGTCCAGGGACAGTTGGATGCTAGGAAGGTTGTCTTTTCAAGGAGGGGGAGCAGGAAAGGGAAGAGCCTCAACCTTTCCCTCACTGCTCCAGCCAAATGGCAAGACTCTTGTTCACAGCTGCTGGAACTTGACTCTTGTGGGCTAGAGCTCCAACACCTTCCTGTTCTGTCTGCTTTACTCAGTAAGGAAAACCTAGCAGCAACATCCTCTCAAGAGCTTCCTTCCAGCAGCTGTTGGAGCTGGCTGCTCCTATTCCAGAAGCACTCTCTTTAGACCTATCATATCCTAGCCTTGGCAGTCCAACATGGCTCCAAGGGTAGAGGAAATGAAGTCAACAGAGATCAGGCATGGAGTAGACTTCCTCTGACTTCAGAACGATGTTGGCACCCTAAGGAACAGTACACTGAATGGCAATGCCAGAGTCTCACATGCTTCCTCTATGGCTTTCTGATCTGCTAATAGGTAGTTCCCATCCTGGTGGCCAGTGAGGCTGCTTACCATGACAGACTTTTTAGGCTTGGGGCTCGGAGATAGCAGAGCATGGCTCCGAGCAGGCTTCCGTACGTAGATCTTCCAAGTGGATGAGTCAGGGTTCTCAGCAGCATAGCACCTCCACGCAGTCTGAAATCAGGCAGAGGGGAAAGGAGAGAAGGGTCATTGGTCTAGCCACTCAGGGAGTGACTAAGTACCTCTCAAAGGATTTTCAGCTCCTCCCTGAGCCCCGAGCCCCAAGCCCCGCTTGTTCCAAGGCCCCTTCCCTGACAGCAAGGCTTGACTGTCTAGGGCTAGGAAGGGGACTGCCTCATGCAATAACTATTTATTACCTGAGCCACCCCTAAAGAGGGCTGTGAGCAAGCCCCAGACATACAGAGATGCTCAACTAAGGAAGAGTTAGATAACCAGACTTTACTCAGAGAAGGACAGTGGAAAGGGGCTGCCAGCAGGGCATGGAGGAGAGAGCCCCAGGGACCAGTGGGCGGTGAGGCCTCCCAGGATTTCAAGTGCTAGCCTGTGGCTATGAGGAGTCTCTAGTAACTACAGATGAAACTTGTTAGGCCAACATTCTAGAGGAAAACCCCCTCCCCATAGTCATCACAGCAAGATGACCTATGGAAGTCACTGGAGGGTCCTGAAGGAGCCAAGCAAGCAAGAGGGGGCAAGGAACAAATATCAAAGCCTCTTATGGGGACATATCATGGTGGCTCTGTCACTATCAGCCCACCCTATGGGCATGAGAAAGTAAAACTAGTTTGAAGTTCTCTATGTTGGCAAGGTTTCTGAGTGACAGCCCCACACTATGACAGCATGGACACAAAATCCAGGCAGGGATGCCTATTACCTGGGACAGTTTGAAGCCCCTTCCAAGGGCTTTGTGTCCCATGTATTCCCTATCTGGGCAGCTCCATACCTCATGCAGCCTGCAGCTCCTCCTAGCATACTCCATGTTGCCTGTGTTTCCAACTCCCACCAATATGAGCCCTGGCACATCTTCCACTGTGGGCATGGCTTCTGAAGGAGTCTTGTCCACAGACCATGCAGTTCCTGAGCAGTGTGGCCTCTGTGCTCAGCTGAGGAACTAAATAACTGCCTGGCTATGTTAATGTGGCCAAGGTGGGTTAGTGGGTCTGATTTAAGGTTTTCCCAAAATGAGAAGCTGTGGGGTCAAGCCAGGCCTGAGAAAGCACACAACTGCAACTGCCAGTCTCATGGCTGCTGCTATCATGACCAGGCAGATGGTTCTGTAAGGGCAGCAGAGGGACAAGATGGGGTCCAGAACTGTGCTAGAGGCTTAGGTATGACCAGGAGTGTTACAACCTTTGAGAAGGGCTGCCTCTCACCCTTCTCAAAGCTCTGCTCAGATCAGAGAATTCAGGAAACAGGCTGACCAGCAGAGTACAGACTGGCTAAGTGGCCACAGTCAGGCCTTGCCCTACTCTGCAAATATGGCCCTCAATGGGAATAGCATGAGGAGTAGCGGCCCTGCATCCTTGTGCTCACTCTATCATCCTAATAGTGAGTACTTTCCCAGAGAGCCACCTCACCATGGGAGGAGCCACAGCAAAAGGACCCATGCCTCTCAAGCAGTGGACATGGCTGCGAGTGGTTCCAACACCTAGACACATGTAAGTACATAGCACTGACAGCCTGCCAGGCATACCGCATACCTGGATGAGTGAGGCTGCCGCTGGGATCTGCCGGTTGAAGTGCTTCTGCCTCTGCTTCTGCTGGACCTTCAGTGCGAACCCAGAGCCAAGTATCCCCTGATAAGGGACAGAAGGTGACCATTGTTACACAAGCCATGCTGGCCAGTGCCCAACAGAGGACAGGAGTCCCAAGGAAGAGCAAGAAGCAAAAGCATCTGGAGACCAGGTTTGCACAGTGCCCAGGGCTGTGCCAGGCAGGGACTATCAGAAGGTGGGTTTGAGACGGCAGGTGCCACATGCAAGTAGTCTCTAAGCTCAGCCTGCCTGGCCTTGCCAGATGGGGAAGCAGAAGCCATTTCTCAGGGCTGATTCAATGCGAAGCTTGGCTCTAGAAGAGACCTGAGACTCTACACATTTCTTGGCACCACCTGTGGGAAGCCAGGTAATTAAGCCATCAGCCTGTGCCCCTGGGGCAGAGGAACCAGAACCCTAGGGGAGTGGGAATTTGAGGCTGTCCTCGACAAGAAGCCCACAGCTACTGGTAGCCATGGTGGCTAGGGGCTGCAGTGGCAGAGATGGAGTACTGCCTCAGCAGCTGGGGCATGCAGGGGACACACACTGTGTGTCATGAACCATATGTGTCACACATGCACATATAACAGACACTCGAACACATCACCTCCCATGTGTCACAGAGACTCATAAAACATAGATACTATATGGATATAGAACATATGTGCAAATATAGATATACACATGACACATAAGAAGTCACAAATACATACGCACATACACATATGTATATGTGTGTGTGCATGTGTGTGTACATGTACACATAAACAGCACATATGCTAAACATGCTATTTAAATGTAATACAAACACTTGTACATGTAACACATATATACAATATATGCACACAACATGTATAAGACACACTTACAATGACAGATACACACAAGTAACCAGTATTTGTCTCACATAGCACACTTGTGTAGACATAGGTTTGTGATTTTTAGAAAAGTCACAAGGCAGAGCCACTCCTGGCTGTGCAGCAGACCTGCAGGTTCGTCCCAGTCTGCTCCCCTGTACCTTGCCGCTTTTGTGAAGTGCCACAACAAGGCGTCCTTACTCTACTTGAAGGAATGCCTAGGAGGTGGGCCAAGGGTGAGTGGAAAACAAAGGAGAGGAGTCTTAATAGGTACCCACCGCTGGCAGTGCAAAGAAGGATATGGCGAAGACAGAGAAACAGGAGGCGATGGTCTTCCCAACCCATGTCTGGGGTACCTTATCCCCGTAGCCAATGGTGGTGACTGTGACCTGCAAGGAAGAAGGACTGCAGTCAGTGGTGGGCAGGCTGAGAGTACCAGAAAAGACACCTGCCAGCCCCAACATAGTGGATTGATGACAAGAGAGACCAACCAAACCTTGCCTACCAGGATAGTGAGGCACAGTTCTGAGAAAGTACCGGGAACAGCAATATGATGAGTTGGTTCAAGTTTCTGAGTCTCCTAAGTCCTTCAACTCTGATTACCACTGATGGCATAGCCCTAGGGCTGCAGACAGATTGGGGTGTGCAGGACAGGCAAAGAGCTCAGAGCCCACCCACAGGGACCAAGCTTCCTGCCCCATCACAAGGATCCCTCTCCTGGCCACCAAAGTTGTAGTGCACTGGCCCCCAGGAGGCTGGAAGCTCCCACTGAGGCCGGCAGTCCACAAAGCCCCAGGATGGGGCTGACATGCTGTTTCCTGCCACCAGCCCAGAGATCCAGATGTTTTATTTTTTTCCTTTTCAGAGAGAATAAGACAAGGCTCTAGCCTTCTTCTTAGTGGGAGAGCAGCGTCCAGGGTGTGCAGTGGGACAATAGGAGTGAGGGGCTGCCCCCCCAGCCACCCCCTGCTGACATCTGAGGTTTGCTCCTGGGGCCTCTGATGAGGGACTTGGGGCCCACCCTGGCTGTGCCTAACTGCTAGGTCACACCATGAGGCTGCCTTGGGCCTGCCAGGAAAACAGGGTTGTTATATTAACTAACACGCATCCCTCAGGGTCACAACACACTGTCCAGATCAGGCCTTCAGTGAAGGCAGATCAGTGTGATGGGAGACCATGTCCATTCAAGGTCTTTATAGCCTGATCACTCTAGACACCTTGGCTGTCACCCCTTGGGGGCCAGGCGACAACCATTCAACCAAGACCTACATGAGAACCTCTAAGTGAGCCTCTACCCAACAGGATCAACAAAGATGGGGTCTAGGGAAACACTGTCTAATAGACTCCAACCAAAGTGAGGCCCACACCACCCCAATCTCACAGCTGTCACTACCCATTCCATTCATAGATGGACTTCTGTGGACCACAACTGTTCCCCAGTGGCCACTGAAGAGGAGTGGATGGCAAGAGAGGCATGGGAGTCAGAAGTTAATCTGTACATCTGAGTGAGCATAGAGGTAGGTGCTCACAATCATAGGCAAGCACTCTGACCAACTTCAGCAGGGGAACAGAGGACAAGGACACCAAGAGTAACCCCACAGGGCCATACTGTCACTCTGGCCAGTATGTTAACAGGTCATGAAGCAACAGGTCAATTTTTCCTGGATGGCAAACAACAGAGCAGGCCCCAGCTGGGTCCAAGCCACCACTGGGCCACCCTTCAGTGCTGTATCATGCCATAGAGGTTGCATCCTGGTGTTTTCTCACAATTGTCCACAAGAAATTTTCCCCACAATGCCATTATTCTTAAACAAATCCACACCCTACAGGAACAGAGGGCATAGCAAACCATTCACGGCTGGGCCCTTTAAAGGGACCATCCTGATCTACAGATATGAGCATACAGTTGTAAACGTGCCTCACATGGAGACAAGGACACCCGTTCACATTCATATATGCACACGAGGGAATATGCACCACTGACTGAGCTGAGGCACCATGAGGGTGTACATACACACTGCATAAGTTCACAAAGGGGTCTAGAGGTTATACCCAGGACTGAGAGCCAGGGCACATGCTGTCCAGATATCTTACACTTACACTTACACACACACACACACACACACACACACACACACACACACA
>JADRCD010061444.1:0-12331 GCA_019843815.1 Montemys delectorum | reverse complement strand
CTTTCTCTTTCTGTTTCCTGCCTGTTTTCTATTCTCTCACTCCTCTCAGACAGAGCTGACTCATTCAGCTTGCCCTCAGCACACACAGACCAGCTGTCCGGCACACCACGGTGGCGTCCTGGATGAACAGCAGATCTTCTGGTCATACTTTGAACCCTCTGGTGATTAGGACCAAACACTGGACATCATCAGATAACAAGTGAGGTTATCTGAGCGTTAAGCTGGTTTTGTTCGTGGAGGTCAGAGGACAACCTTGTAAGCACAATTCCACTTCCCCAGGTTTACAGAGCAGATTGCCTGCATCGGGAACCACCTCCCTGGCCCAAGTTCAGGGTTTTGTCTTTCAGTTACATTTCTTATTTTGTGTGCACCACGAGCACTTGAGGTCAGAAGAGAATGGCCAGGAGTCAGTTTTCTTCTACCATGTAGATTGTGAGGACTGGATTCAGGTCATCAGGCTCTGGGGCAGACCCTCCATCCACTCAGTCATCTGAGGTGTGGGGTTTTTTTGTGTTTTGGATGTGAAATCTGGCGGCCTTTAGAGTGACTATGTTTTACTTACTTTGTGTGCATGAGTTTGGACGTGTTGGTGCCACAGCAGGTCTTTGGCACTCAGAGGAGTCTACTCTCTCCACTACCTGGGTCCTGGGATTGACCTCAGGCTGTTAGTTCTGTCAGGAGAGCCCTTCCCCAGCAAATCGTTCCCAGTCCCCAGCCTTATTTTAACTTTTGAGACAGGATCTGGAAGTTGCCATATAGATCACACTGGCTTTGAACGCCAATCTATCTGCTCCAGCTGTCCTAGTGCTGGGACTAAAGGTATATGCCAGCACACCTGGCTCAGCTTTTTAACATTTATTTTTAGTTTTTAAAGACAGAGTTTCTCTATGCAGCCCTGGTTGTCCTAGAACTCACTCTGTAGACCAGGCTGGTCCCAAACTCACAAGATCCACCTGCCTCTGCCTCCTGAGGGCTGGGATTAAAGGTATATGCTGCCACCGATGGTTAACAACCCTTCCCCATTCCAAAAAAAAAAAAAAAAAATGTAGGAATCTGAGTGAGGGAAATTTAATGCTTTTTGGGGTGACCACACTGGGGATTGTGAAGGGCATGGCACATAGCAGGCAAAAACCTTACCACTGAATCTCTGAGACAGTGCCTCACAGGATGCCTTGAATGGTGGTCCTCTACTTGAGTGATGGAGCTGCAACTTCTGACCTTCCCGTCTTTGCCTCTCCAGCAGCTGAGCTGTCTGCGGGCCAGATCCACTTGCTTATTCTGTTTTATAAACTAGGGCGAACTGGTTCCTCACCAAACCTCACAAGAGAAAAGACTCTTTTCTGTGCTAGGCCAGAGCCCAGAGCCTCTCCAAGCAAGCACTGCACCCAGAGAGGACAGGACCCACCTTTAGAGAGGGTTCCTGCGTAAAACTCATGAATGAGTTCCACTGGTGTCCCACACTTTAGAAACTGTAAGGAAGCTAACGGAAGGAAGCGGCCGCTGGAACGGTCACAAAGCACCGAAATCCTCCTGCCCTAAGGCACCTCGGAGCTAATGAACCCCAGGGCATGAATTCAAACGGGAGAAGGAGCTCAAAATTAGAGGCTCAGATGCAGCAAGAAGTGAAATCCAGGGGCTGCCCAGCCTGACTCTCCGAGTTCTACCCTGGGAACTCCTGCGTCAGGAGAGAGCCAATGCATACAAGTTCTGACCCCCACCCAGCCTTATGATGTGGCACATGCAATCTCTCTCCCTCCCTCTCTCCCTCTCTCTCTCTCTCTCTCTCTCTCTCTCTCTCTCTCTCTCTCACACACACACACACACACACACACACACACACACACACAGACACACACAGAGTAAATGTAGTAAAAAATAAAACAGAAAACAATAGAAATGCAGGTGTCAGTGTGATGGCTCAGAGGGTCACGGCACCTGTCACCAAGTCTGATGACCCAAGCTCCATCTCTGGTACAATATAGTGGGAAAGAACCAATACCCAGCCCACTAAGGTGCCCTCTGACCTTCACAAGCATGCTGAAACACATGCCAACCTCTTAAAAAAGAAAAGAAAGCAACATGCAGGTTGACAGCTTCCCATGGCATTCCAGGGAAGCATTCAACACAGTAATGTGAAATACAGAACTACATTAAACCTGTGGGGAAATGACTTGGGGTATGCACACACCTGCAACCCCAGCCATCAGGAGGCTGCTGAGGTTGAGACTAGCCAAGGCCACACACAACATGACTCTAAACAAAATGTTAGACAGGCGGAAGGGGGAGCTGGCTCACTGGGTGACGTGCTTGCTGAGTAAGCATGGGGACACGAATTCAGAGCTTAGCACCATCAAAAGTCAGATGAAACTGTGTGCCTGCCAGTAATCCTAGCAATTGGCAGGTAGAGGCAGGAAGACCAGGAGTTTTCCGTCATCCTCTCCTTCACAAGTCAAGTTAGAGGTCAGCCTAAGCTCGTGAGACACAGCCTCAAACACAACCAACCAAGCAAGCCAGGCGAGCCATACAGATCTGAATGCAGGCCAGCCAAGGCACACAGACCCTGTCTCAAACACAAACAAAATCCTTGTGGTAGCACCTGAGAGGCAGAGGCAGATAAGTCTGAGTTGGAGGTCAGCGAGAACTGCACAGTAAGACCCTGACTAAAAATCGGAGCTCCGTTATATAACTGCAACACTTAGGAGGCTGAGGCAGGGGACTGGAGAGATGGCTCAGAGGTTAAGAGCACCAACTGCTCTTCCAGAGGTCCTGAGTTCAATTCCCAGCAACCACATGGTGGCTCACAACCATCTGTAATGGGATCTGATGCCCTCTTCTGGTGTGTGGGAAGAGAGCAATGGTGTACTTATACATAAAATAAATAAATATGAGCGGTGGTGGTGCACGCCTTTAATCCCAGCACTTGGGAGGCAGAGGCAGGATTTCTGAGTTCAAGGCCAGCCTGATCTATAGAGACAGTTCCAGGATAGCCATGGCTACACAGAGAAACCCTGTCTTGAAAAAACAAAACAAAAAAAAAAAAAAGAAAGAAAGAAAGAAATGTTTTAAAAAAATTAAATTAAAATAAGCTAGGTGTAGAGGGATATGCTTTAAAAAAAAAAAAAAAAAAAAGAATAAAAAAGGAAAAAAATAAAGAGGCTGAGGCAGGGGCTGGAGAGATGGCTCAGCGGTTAAGAGCACTGACTGCTCTTCTAGAGGACCTGAATTCAATTCCGAGCCACCACATGGTGGCTCACAACCATCTGTAATGGGATCTGATGCCCTCTTCTGGTGTGTCTGAAGACAGCAACAGTGTACTCATATACATAAGATAAATAAATAAGTCTTTTGTTTTGGTTTGGTTTTGGCTTTTTGAGACAGGGTTTCTCTGTGTAGCCCTGGCTGTCCTGGGACTCACTGTAGACCAGGTTGGTCTCGAACTCAGAAATCCGCCTGCTTCTGCCTCCCAAGTGCTGGGATTAAAAGCACGTGCCACCACTGCCTGGCAATAAATCTTAAAAAAATAAATTAAAGGTGGGCAGTGCTGGCACATGCCTTTAATCCTAGCACTTGGGCAGCAGAGGCAGGTGGATTTCTGAGTTCGAGGGAGCCAGGGCTACACGGAGAAACCCTGTCTCGAAAAAACAAACAAACAAACAAAAAAAAGGGAGTCTGAGGCAGGAGGATTGCCACAAGTTCCAGGCCAACCTAAACTAAAGGATATGACTTTGTTTCAAAAATAATAAACAGCCAGGTCTACAGATCGAGTTCCAGGACAGCCAAGGCTACATTACAAACAAACAAACAAAACCAACCCTGTCTCAAAAACCCAAACACCAAGATAAATGGACAGATAAAATTAAAACACAAACATTTTTGGAGAAGTGGGGATTAAAAGCAGGGCTCTGGCAAACTGTGCGGGCGCGGCAGAGGGGTCTGGACCCAGTTTCTGATGGCAGACTTCTGGATCCTGAGAGACCAGCTGCTTTTCAGGGAGCACAGCTGCTGCACTGAGGCCAGAGTGAGCCCCAGCTTCAGAAGGTAACAAGCCCTGAAAGGTGCCTGGGAAGCAACACTACAGAAATGGACAGTGGGCAAATGACTTAAATTCTCATTTCCAGCCAACCTGAGACGCTCTCCTCTGGGAACTCACGAATGAGAAGCTCTGAGGGCGGCCCAGCAATGTGATAGGCCTCTGACTATCATAGGCAGAAATTAGCTGCTCTAGAAGATTCCATGGCAACCTGTTAATCTTTTTTTTAAAAGATTTATTTTCTGAATATAAATGTTTTACCTGCTTGTATGTAAGTGTACCATGTGTGCCTGGTGCCCTAAGAAGCCAGAAGAGGAAGTTGGATCTCCTGGAGCTGGAGTTATAGGCAGTTGTGGGTGCTGAGAACCCAACCTGGGTCCTCTCCAAGAGCAGCCAGTGCTCTTAACCACTGTGAGCCATTTCTCCATTCCCCATTCACCTGTCAATCTTTACAGCTCAACGTGACACGGCTTGGTGACCAAGAGTGACCTGGAAGTCCAGCCCAGGAAGGAGCTACTGAGCCCCATCCCTTCCTTCTGGGACAGTCCCACTGAGTCCCACACCTCTGCATTACCCTGTCAGACACTGTCTCCTCTGCATGCCTAAGTCACACATCTGGTGAGAGAACTCATCACCACCACCCAAGCCCTGCCCAAGAGGTATCTATTGCCTCAACAAGTTCAGGAAGGGAGAGTGTGTGCTCAAACCAGCACCAGCCCACTGAGTGGAAGGTCAGGCCTTGGAGCCAGGCTTGTGGTACACATCTGTATCCCCAGGCCAGGCTACATAGTGAGATTCTCTCACAAGAAGGCTTGCACACAGATGAGGACAAAGACCCACTTACTCTCTGTGTGACACACAGGTGTCAACTACTCAGAGGAAGGGCACAGGACAACTTCCTCAAACCCAGAACTCATGGAGCTCCAGCACTCTGGAGGCAGAGGCAGGCCCGAGTTTGAGGATAGCCTGGTCTATGCAGTGAGTTCCAGGACAGCGAGGGTTACAGAGAGACCCTTTGGGGGTGTGGTGGGGATCACCTAATCCAGCACACAGCTCTAGGTATTGCTGCGGCCTTTCAGGGTTAGGCCTAGAGGACTCCTAGCTTGTATTCATTCTGCTGTCATCAAACACTGGTAGTTTCAACGCAGGACAGAGTAAGCAAGGGAGGGAGGAAGGGAAGGCTGAGGCGATTTTGTTATTCTTTTGATGATGGGAACCAAACCAAGGGCCAGCTTGGCAACGACGCTCCACGAGGTACATTCTCAGCCTTTAACTTAGAGCGAGAGGCAAAAGCCCTGTGAAAACTCACTTGGCAATTCTAAGGATCCAGCTTTGTGTTTATTCATATGTATGATATGTGAGTGTGAGCATGTATCTGTGTGTATGATTATGAGTATGAGCATGTATCTGTGTGTATGACATGTGAGTGTGAGTGCCCGCAGAGGTCACAAGAAGCACCTGACCCCCTGAAGCTGGAGTTAGAGATGGAGACAGCTGTGAGCAGCCAGGTGTGGATGCTGGGAACAAAGCTCTGGTCCTCTGGAAGAGCAAGTGCTTGTCGAGCCCCTCACTTGACAATTGTTTGGTTTTTCAAGACAGGGTTTCCTCTAAAGTCCTGGCTGTCCTGTAACTCTATGTAGACCAGGCTGATCTCTCATTCAGAGATCTGCCTACCTCTGCCTCCCAAGTGCTGGGATGAAAGGCGTGCCACCACTACCAAGCCGCAATTCTGATACAAGAGTAGGTAGCAGCACATACCTATGATCCCAGCACTTGGGAGATGGAGACAATAGGATCAGAGGCATGTCAAAAGTCACCCTCAATTCCACACTGCGTTCAAGAGCAGTCTGGGCTACATAATACCCTGCCTTAAAACAACAGAAAATACCATGAAAAAGAAAGAAATCCTACTTGCACTGGCCCACCAAGCAGGCCCCACTGTGGGGCCTGGTTTCTGCTTCTCAGGCTGAGCACATTCAGAAGCAGATATCCAGAAAGCAGGCCATGAAGGACCCAAGATGGCTCACAGTGAGACCTGTGGGAACTGGTGCCTACCACAGGCCTCGGTTTTCGGTTCTCGTCTCCCATCCCCAGCTGTCTGGGAACACCCTTGAGTGGAAGGAAAGACCCAATCTCTATCGCCCAGATGGTGACATTTCTAGAAGCTGAATGTGTGCATGAGGCCACACCCCTGCGTGTATATATTTACAGTGGCACCCTGCCAGGGCTTGTCACTCTGGCATTTGGTATCTGGTTAACTGTCTGACATCCTGCAGTCCTGGATGCCCAGGAGAGACGTCCCTTCAATGCAGACATCTTGAGTGGCTGTAGCAGGCTCATCTTAAGTCCTCTCTGAGACCTGCACCAAGACTACAATGTGGGAAGGTACCAGCAGCAGCGAACATGCCACCTGAGCTCGGCCTTCACGGGGACTCCAAGGCTACATAGTGGTCTCCTGGCAACCAGGGCACAGATTAATGACCAGGCTCAGTGTAAACGTGGCCCGAGGCCTGAGCACACCTGAAGATGTAGAGGGAGCAGAGGCTAAGCACCAAGTTGAACTAAGGTCCTGTCTCCACTCTTAATACTGCAGCCTCTTAATGCCTTGAGGCTCAAGTCAGGGCTCATCATCTCTCATCATCTCTTCAAGGCATGCATTCATTCATTCATTCATTCATCAACCAAACACTGAATGCCGGCTCAGACCAGGCATATGTTCCATGGCTCCCCCTTGCACTCAGTAAAACCTGAAGTCATCTTTCTCCATCTCATTACTGAGGCCTTTTTGTTAGGGGGTAACACCTGTGAGGGTCAGCGGGCAAACTGTGGAAGCCAGTTCTTTCCTCGAACCATGGAGGTCCTGGAGATCAAACTCAGGGCCCAAGGATCGCCAAGGGCCTTTTGCCTGCTGGGCCACCTCGATGCCACATGGCCTTTAATCTCATCTTTCAACACAAGTGTCCCCAACACAGGGCCACTGCACCGACGGTCCTTTCCCAGCATGGCCATCAACACAGGCCACAGGCCTCGCTCTTCCCACCACTGGTTCCAGTGTTGGCCCTGAGAGAAGCCTGACCCTTCCTCACCAGACTCGCTCTTCACAGCACACAATTTTCTTCAGAGCACTTCCTGCTTTTTGGAGCCTTTTAATTTCCATCCTGAATGGCCTTCTGTCCGGTTTGAATAAAACCTAAGGATAGTGCTCTGTCTACCTTGTCTGCTACACGTAACAGGACACAAGAGGCCCCAGTAGCCCTCTGTGGGATAGAGAGACACTTAGGAAAGCCTGTTCCCAGGTACCCTAAAGTCTTTCCTATGCTATCTAAACAAATGCTAAGTGCACTTGTTTCTTTTTGTGGTGCCAGGGATGGAACCCAGGGCTTCCAACTTGCTAGACACTAGCTCCCAGCCGCACCCCAGCCCAGGCTCTTTTGGATTCTGCTGAACTGTTGTTTTTATCTGCACTCCTGAGACATGGGCAGGGCCTCAAAAATTAGAAGTGGCTGTCAAACTGGATCCTGAGATATTCTACAGTAACGACAAGCAGAGCTGAGTGGCAATGCCACCCTACTACTGGCTGGCTGCCTGGCACTGCTCTGCAAGATGCCCTGCATCCCACCCCAGTACAGCCTGACTCATACTTGGTTTTCCCAAGTGCCCATGGCCATGTGCTTATTGGTGAATGGACTGATTTGGCCCTGCACACTCTTCTCCAGGACACACCAGGCACTGTGTGGTGGGTCACTGCAGGCATCGCCTCTCGGCTTCCCACATCTCCTCCTCCTGTGGCCTCACAGCTCTGAAACCCCAGTGCCCAAGCTGGTGGCCTGTCCTTACCCCTTGCCTGCCTCCATCTACAGATTCGTAAGGGTTCCCACACCAGCGCCCAGTCTCTCCTGAATTCTTCACTGGAAAAGCAGACTCTCTGCCTTCCCAGATCCCGGGGATCCCCTTCACCAAACCCACTCCACCTTCTCTGGCCATACCCTATAATCAAGGGCAAGTTGCCGGTCCTGAGGCAGCAGACCCTTCAGGTTTCCCATGTGGCCTTCTCTTAGCCCACCAGAGACCGGCAGAGCTTCTCCCCTAAAAGCACCCCCTTTTCCCTCTTGCTACCCCTCCCATTTGATCCAACGGTTCTCATTTCACTGTTCCTCTCCTACCCATCCTGATAATGGAGAGTTTCTGAGTTGAACCCACATATTTTCTCCAATTAGCTGAAGGGGTGACAGGCACTTCCTCCATACGCTCCGTGCAGGAAGAGGTTTTTCTTCTCTAAAAGCATCTGAGGGACTGTACCCCATCCCATTCTCCCTACTGCAGGAGCCTTCCCAACGGCGACACGCCCCCAACAGACCCCCCTACACACACACACACACACACACACACACACACACACACACACACACATATACACACGCGCGCGCGCGCACCAGGGCTTCCGAGGCACCTGCTCGTGCCCATCCAACGCGGCGCTCGGCTCCCAGAGCGCCTTCTGAAATCTATCCCTGGTCTCTGCAACCCAGGCCTGCTCCCACCGCAGAACGCCCTGGCTCAGCCTGTGCAAGTGCCCCGATATCCCGGGGGAAGCGACCACCATGATGCTCTCCCTCTCGCAACCCCGACCCTGAATTGACGTGGGGGCCCGGCGGCCTCGCCTGCGGCCCGCGAGGCTCCGTCTCCTCCTGTGCTCCCTAGGGTTGCGCCCGCGTCCCCACGCCAGGCATCCCCGGCCCCCAGCCGCTCGGGCCAGCTCCCAGAGGGACCATGCCGGGGCATTCCGGAGCACACTTGGCCCCTCTGCCGGCTTCTTCCCCACCCCCCGCCCCCCGGAGGCGCCCGAGCCTCCGGCTTGGCCGCACCGCCCACGGCCCGGCTGCCCCCGCCCGGGCTTCCGGCCGCCGCCTGATCGTCCCAGGCTGGGCCGCGCAGCCAAACGCAGCCGCAGGGACAGCGCGGAGCTCCGGCCCGGCTACCATGGCCTCCGCTAGACCCAGACCAAGCCCAAGCAGCCTGCGCCCCGTCTGCCAGCACGCCCGGCGCCCCCGCTCACCCGAGCCTGTGGTGGCTGCCATCTTGCGTCGCTGTCGCTCGAAGGCCGGCCCCTTCTTCACCCCCCCTTGAGTTTATCTCCGGGCGCTGGTGCGCAAGCGCAGGTGTCGGCGCAGCCGCAGACCGTGCCGCTGACGCCCGCTCGGGGTCGCAGGAGCCGGGCGGGAAGGGCTTTGCCCGAGTCTTCAGGGAGCGAGAATGAGGGCGGGGCAACCTTCAAGCTCCGCCCACCCCGGGCGCTGGGGAGGCGCGCAGGTGCTCCGCTCGAGGACCCCGGGGAGACCGGGCTCTTCTGGGAGAATAGAAGGGGGAAGGGCTGCAGAGCCCCGCTCCAGTTCCCAGGCGGTTTCCCGTCCCCCTGCATCCTCACCACGTAGCGAAAATGAAACCGAGAGAGGTGAAGTTCAACTCAACTAAGTAGCTGAGTCAGAATTTGAACCCAAGCCAGATGATCTTTATTATGGGGTGTCTGAATTAAAATACACCGAAAGGCCTGAATGCGTCCTGTGGGCCACTACAATCTCGTTTCTGCCGTTGCTGCTGCTCTGGGGCCTGAGGCATGTAGGGACAAGGTTCAGCTAAGGGGTTGAGAACTAACTTCCCTGAGACAGGCATTCTTTTGGTTTGTTTGTTTGTTTGTTTTGGTTTTTCGAGACAGAGTTTCTCTGTATAGTCCTGGCTGTCCTGGTACTCAGGCTGTAGACCAGGCTGGCCTCGAACTCAGAAATCCGCCTGCCTCTGCCTCCCTCTGCCTCCCAAGTGCTGGGATTAAAGGCGTGCGCCACCACTGCCCGGCTGGTTTGTTTGTTTGTTTAAGGGTTTTGTTTGAGACTATCCAAAGGATGACCTTGACCTTCTGATTGTTCTGCTTCCACCTCAGGCTGGGGTTGCAGGCTTGTATTTTAGAGTTCTTGGAGATGGAACCCAGGGCCTTGTGTCTACTGTACAAGGAGACACATCCCTAGCTCTTCATCTTTTTTTCACTCTTATATGTCCAGAGATGGCAACATCGCCACGAAGTGAGATTCTCTTCTCAACTGCTTGCATTCCAGTTGGACAGAGAACAAGTAAACGAATATAGATAAATACATAAATATACATTTTACCTACGGTAAGCTAGGGGATAAACCTATGAATGGGCACCAAGAATCAGAAAACGCCTCCTGCAAAGGTCTGGAGACACCTGTCTGCGTACAGAGTAAACCCATCACAAAGCCACCTTTGATGTGAAGCCCTTACAGGGATGTGGAAATCAAGGATGAGAAGTAGCCAGATGGGCTGCAGGTCATACTGCTAAGAGGAACAGCAGAGGAGCAAGGAAGCTAGATACCCTCACCTGGAACATTCGATTTGTGTTTGGTGTTTTCTGGGGAGCTCCACTGCATTCCCTCTTGAGGAGTATGTGGTAAGCTCAGAACTACCACCCAGGGCAGGAGTCTCTTCCACAGAACAGAGGGAAACAGTCTAGGTAAATTGGTAGGGTGACTGAACAGTGCACTAAGGCTCTGTTCCCAGGGCTGGGCCTATGCTGGGGCCCAGGATATGTCTGTGGCCTTGTATTTATGAAGGCTTTCCCTGTGTCCCAATACTGTACCTGCTTGCCGAAGTGTGTTTCCAAGTTTGACTCCACAATACTACGACAGCCTCGTTCTAGCCTTGATCTTATGACACACACAGGGCCTCTCTAGTGTGGCTCTGGCTCTTCTCAAGGCGGCTGGAACCTCACATGGTCTCCCTCTCTTCGGTCTCTCCTAGTGTAACCGTCTCTGGAGGCTCTTGAGATGCCAAGATTTCCAGCCACTTGCCATGTGCTTGCCTTGCTTCACATGACACATGACACAAAGCGTCCTTTGGATGCACAGACGACATTCGCCCCAGACTTCAGGCCACTGAAAAGCACTGGGACCTGGAGCAAGCATTTGTCCCTCGAGGCTGACTCACTTGAGAAGTGAGAGTCTCTAGATTTGAGTCTTCATTGTTTATCTTTTTGGGTGACTTCTGCTGAAAGGTAGCTAGCTGGACATGGTGCGCCCCTGTAATCCCGGCAGTAGGGAGACTGAGGCAGGATGGGGGGTTGGGGCCTGCCTAGAATACATGGTTAAGACCCTGTCTCAGCAAAGTACACCCCAGAGGTTTGAAGCACCTAGCATCTGGTTCTCCATTATGAAAAGGGGTAGTCTCACCCTGTGCTTTGATGAATCCCCTTGACGATGAGAGGATGAAGGCGCACCAGGAAATCTGGCATTCGCTAAGCCACGTAACCACTGCTAAGAACAGTCCCATTTTAAAGATGAGGAAAAGGAGGCTGGGGGCTCGAGAGATGGCTCAGCAGTTTCAAGCATTTATTGCTCTTGCTGAGAACCCAGGTTCAATTCCCAGCACCCATACAACTGCTTTTCTAGCCTCTTAGACCTAAGGCACTCATGTGTACATGCGTACAGCAAACATTCATAAACATAAGCGGTAAAAAAAAAATAGACTTAAAAAAATGTTTGATAGTAAGTTCCAGGCCAGCTAGCCAGGGCAAAGGAAGGATTCTGTCTCAGAAAAGACAGGAGAGGAAGGTGAGAAAACAGGAACTGAGCCAGTAGGTGGAGTGACGACTAAAATACAGCTCTTTATCCTCTATGCTCATAAAACCTCCGCCAGCAGACGCATCTTGCAAGCAAAAGTGATCTTGCAAATTCCCACGAGAACAACGCAAGAAGAAGAGGGCAAAATGAGAGCCCCGGGGCGTGCTGGTTATTGTAGTCCAGCGGCGGCCTACTGGGAGTTGTAGTACTTGAAGTTCACATTTTCCCTCAAGGAGACTCCGCCCCTTTCCTCGCGTCACAGCGAGTCCCCAGAGAGGGATTCCTCCTGCTGCTCACCCACTCGCTTTGCTCTTGAGATCAGCTGATAGGCATGAGAGAATCCAGTTTATCGGATTGGTGGGAAGATTAAAGTGGTTAACTACCGAATTTAGAAGAGTGCTCCGCACTAAATGCTAAGTCTTAGTTATTTAATCCTCAATGACCCTGGCAAAGGCCCCAGCAAAGTAGCACTTACAGTCTACATTTGTCAGATAAGGAAACTGAGATTGGGAGCGTCAGTTTTTAACAGAATCACACATCGAGGAGTTAAATCAGATTGTGTATTTAATTTTTACAGGTTTTTAAATTTTAAAAAGTTTATTGTTTTTATGTGGTAAAGAAAGAAAGTCAACCAAACAACAACTAAACCAAAAAAAAAAAAAAAAAAAAAAAAAAA
>JADRCD010061443.1:0-19527 GCA_019843815.1 Montemys delectorum | reverse complement strand
AGATTCCATTCATTGCTTTCTTTCCTTTCAAACATTAGTTCAGCATTGTGATACTAGGTTGTCATCCTTGCTAACAAATAGTAAAGCCAGACATGTGTTTATCTACCCGTCTTCCTCTAGTCTAGAA
Organism: Montemys delectorum; assembly: GCA_019843815.1. Lineage (NCBI taxonomy): Eukaryota > Metazoa > Chordata > Mammalia > Rodentia > Muridae > Montemys > Montemys delectorum. Next base: position 19,400 of record JADRCD010061443.1, on the reverse strand, counting down.
AAGTTCTCACTTAAAACTCCTGTCCAAAGACAATCCAGGGTTAACTATAAGAGAAGGAGAAAGAAGGAGAATGGAATGACAAGAACACACACCTGCACACATGCACACACCCACCCCACCCCCCACCCCCATAAACGCTTGCACACTCACGCAAGGAGGGGGGTATTGTTTTAAGTTTGTTTTAAAAATTTGTGCCAACCAAGTTGTATTTGTTAGTCATGTGTTTTTTAAATCATAAGCAGCATCTTATTTTAAATTATGGGTACTTAGAAAAGAACAACTAGAAAAAAAAAGACAAAGTTTTAGAAAATCCAATTACTTATGGCTTAGCAGCAGGAACTGAAGAGCTAATTTGCTTAGTAATGAACTTTATCTGCAAAGAGAAAAGGAAACATGACTATTACTGAATTCAACATCAATGGCTTATTCTCCAGTTCCAAACAACAAAAACGTAGACCACATCTGCACTAGTCTCTAGATTTCTAGACATTAATCATTTTTCACTTCCTCAGAAACTACAGAACATGCAATGATCTAAACCCAGACAGAGTATGTACAGATTATAACATAAAATTTTAACAACTATGGTACAAATTGCATAATAATTTCTGAACAAACCAGAGTTCTAAGGGGTCCCTTGCATATAAGAAGGTACTATGTGGTCATTCCTTTCAGGTAGAATTTCTTTTGAAGGTGTAGATTGGATGTGCTCAAAATCATATGTAATATAAAGATCAATAGGTTGTCTTTAGAAGGTAAAATTCATCCTCAAGTGAAAATGTGGTGGTTTGTTGGTGAAATGTCCTCCTCAGGGTCACGTGTTTGTAAAAACTTTTTATTTATTTATTTATTTATTTATTTTTATTTTTTTAAAGATTTATTCATTTTTATGTAAGTACACTTCAGACTCTCCAAAAGAGGGTACCAGATCTCATTATGGATGGCTGTGAGCCACCACGTGGTTGCTGGGATTTGAACTCAAGACCTTTGGAAGAACAGTCAGTACTCTTAACCACTGAGCCATCTTTCTTTTCCAAAGACTAGCCAGGCTTAACTACAGAAGAAAGAGGGAGAAGGAGAAATGGAAGGGTGAACACACACACACACACACACACACACACACACACACACACATACACACGGGGAAGGGGTGTTATTTTAAATAACCATCTAAAGAGGTGGTTAAGAGATGGATCTACAACCACTAACCAAAAAGTATACATGGAGGAACCTATGGATCCAGATGCATATGTAGCAGATGAGGGCCTTATCTGGTATCAGTGGAAGAAGTTCCTGTGGAGACTCAATGACCCAGCATGGGGGAATGCTAGGACACTGAGTCAGGAGTGGGTGGGTGGTTAGGGGAGCACCCTCATAGAAGCAGGAGGAGGGTGGAGGGGATGGGGGGCTTGTTGAGGGGAAACTGGGAAGGGAGATAACATTTGAAATGTTAATAAAATAACTAATAAAAAAAAGATGGATCTAAAGAGAAACCATCATGGGTTGAACACTTGGTTCTGAGCTGGTGGTGGTCCTTTAAGATTGTGAAATCTTTAAGACATGGGGTTTAGCTAAAAGAAGTGAGTTACTAGAAGAAACCTCCTGAAGTTCTTAGCTCATCTGCTTCTTGATCTGTACAGCTGTGAGCCAGTACTCTGTTGACACAGCCTTGAACTGTTCCTGCTGTCAAGCTTTCCAAGACTGTGAGAGAGTGTGTGAAGTCAAACCTTGAGCCATAACATGCACTGAGTTCCTTAAGGTGTTTGGGTTAGCCTACCTGTATAGTAACTGGTAGGTAGCATCACAATAGGGAAAGTAAATAATACAAAGACAGACTTCACTTTTTATGCCTGAGACACAAGTCACTAAGCTTTCAGAAAGCATATAATAATATTTTAAGCAGTGATATACTTTGTGGGAAGTTTTGCTACCCACTCTACTCCTGGGAACATCACTAACTTCTGTAGACATTTTTGTCACAACCAGTGGGATGTAGCTAATATTTATTGAGTAATATTTATGGATGTTGCTAAATATCCTTTCCTCCATATTGTGGCACCAGAAAACAAGACAACATAGCCTATTTGTCCTATCAGAACAGGAAGCCAGATATAGGGGTTCATGCTGGTTATCACAGCACTTAGGAGGTTTGGACAGGAGGAGTTCTGTGAGTCTATGGTTATCTTCGGCTACATATCAGTCCAACTAGTCAGACTCTGTTTCAAATCAAACAAAGAAGTACAAAACCTGGAATAAATAATATCTCAAGTAGAAGAATGGCAATTAGAGACAAATAGGGAGAGGGCTGGGGTACATGTCTCTAGAATATGAGAGAGCTTGCAGTAGGTGGGTCTCAAAGAGAGGTTATGACCAAACATGGACACATTTTCTGCCAGATTTAAGAATTTCCATTTCTTAGTTACTGGTCTTTTTGACAGTATTCTAACAGAATATTTTTCACCTAAGAAGATAGAATATTAATATACTTTTATTATTCAGACTATTATGTCAAGTGTGCAATAGGCTTTTTGTTCCTTTCAAATGTATTTTTTTCCTTTAGTGCAAAAAAATTAACAGAGAACTTTGGAAACATATTCAAGTTACTGCTTAGAAAAGTATTCTTTTTGTCTGACAATTTTCTTTCAGAGTATTTAGGAAGAAAAAGAGATTGCTTCCTTAGATAAGTTCTGGATTTCTAGCATCAGGCTTTCAGCATTCTGACAGGATATTCCTCCATTACCTCTTTAATTGTTTTTATGACATTTGTGATTATTTTAATTGTACATAAGTAGTATGTACTCTATGTACTAGGATAACTAGCTTCATTGCTCAGCATCCATAAGAATCAAGATAAATGTACATTTATTTATTCCCCTTTTAATTAACTCTTAAGAAACTTTACTTGCCTCGGTAAAATTATTTGTTTATAATTATCTGCATGTGTCACACCATGCAGACAACTTCTTAAGATCAGAGAAGCCTTTGTTCTTATCAGATTAAACACCTTTCCTAAAGGGCTGGTTTCTAATTGTAGAATTACATGTGTATAAATTGCATGTGAAGTCATATTGCTGAGGAAATCTCAAGTAGCTTGTACAGGTCTTTAAATTTGTGTTCCTATGATTTAATTTAAGAATAAGATATTGCCGTTCTTGAACATTTAAGAAAAGTGTTCACTAAAACATATTATCGTAAAACAAAAATTCATAAGCTGATACAATCTATTTTATAGAAAAAAAGTGTTGAAATCTGATTTTTTTTTTTTTTGCTGTGAAATATTGCCTTCACCTGGGATCCAGCTGCTACACAATAGTGAATGAGACACAGGTTTTTTTTTTTTTTTGGTTTTTTTTTTTGGTTTTTTTGTTTTTTTTTTAGATATTTTCTTTATTTCAGGTTTTTGAATGACTTTGTTCCGATACTTGTTTGCCTACTTTTTTCTTGTTGGTAGCTCGGCCTCCTTTTTGTTAATGTTACTTTGGGGTAAAAAGTATAGTTAATGGCTGAGGAGATGGCTCATCACTAAAGGTGATTGCCACCAAGACTGACTACAGGAGTTCAATTACAGCAAAGCCACCTGGTGGAAGGAGACATCTCTGACCTCCATTCCTCCTGGTGTGTGTGTGTGTGTGTGTGTGTGTGTGTGTGTGTTTGTGTGTGTGTGTGTACAAATATTAAAAAATATCAAAACTACTCTCATCCAGCATAAGCCTAGCACTGTGTCTTGACCCATCAGTCTTCATCTTGAATTGTGATTCCCTTTTTAACCTCCTTCCTTGTCTGTTCCCTACTTGATCCTTCACCATAAATGGCCTTCTCTCCTATGTAGTATCCGTGTCCACACCATGTTACATAGCAATAAAAGGAAGCCATTGGTTATCCTCATTATTATCTTTTAACAATAACTACCATGGTAAAGAAAAATCATGTGCATTCTAGTGTTCAAATGTTTGATTTTCAAATTTCCTGTATCAGTATAGGCAATACATTTTAAAAAGGAGGGCAACCAAGGAAAATCTTGTTGCTAGCTGCTCAGGACTTTGACCACAAATTTCAAATAAACTTTGGAAATTAGAAAGGGTTGGTATCGAAGAAGTCTTACTTGCTTATTTTCACTGCTCTCATGGAACTTTTTCAAGATGGTAGAGGACTACTGTGATTTCTCCATCCCGTCTACATTCATTCGGTAATCTCACCATCTGTTTCACTTGAAATGGCTGACTCTGAGGGCAGAGAGCACATCTTATCTGTGAGATGCTCTATGTAAGTGTGGATTTTCTGTCAGCACTTAAAAAAAAAATAACAGAAATTCAAATAGGGTTGATTTAAGTCTCCCTAGTCAGCAGTTAGCCTTGGTGATAGGAATCACTCTTTCAAATGGTAATTTGCACCTGTTACCTTCATCCACAGGTTGGAAAGTACTGGCACCTTAATTAATTACACCCCTGTGATGTGAGAGAATGTATTCTCCACCCTGAGACAAGGAGGCTGGGGCATAGCACATAAGCAGCTTTTCTGAGCTTTCAAAGCAGAATTTTTGGAAAAAGAAATTACAATTCAGGTTACTTCTCATAAGGAGATTGACAGTTTAGAATCCCAGTCTCCCTTGGCCCCCAAATGGTAAAGGTGTGCCTTTCAATAAGATATATACCTGTCCTTAACTTATTCTGGAAGCATCAATCTGATATGACCTCAGAGAGCATCTCTGATCCTTAATAACATTTTTGCTCTCTGTTTCAGCAGTAACTGACAACATCTGAGAACCACAAGCAGGTGGCATGCAAATTCATTTTAGGTGCCTAGGACTGTAGACTGCAGTACCCCAAATAGTAATGCTGCCGTATAATTAAGCTGCAACTAAGTGGCAAGGATCTGACCTCAGACAATCATTTAATGGAGGAAAATGGGAGGTGGTTCATTATTTACAATTGTGTTTCTTAAAGTTCCTTGAGGATGTGGAAGACTTTCCTTGGCATTTGGATGATCTCAAAATGTTTTGTGTAATTATTTTTTGGCAGGTGTAGTAAAATGTTTCTGATAGTGGTAAGTGCTTCCTTGGCAGGCATCATTAGTTGTTCATAAGAAGTGTAAGAGGACTTTCACCTTTGATTTTTCACTGCCAGAGAACATGCTGCCTGAATGTATATGTTTCTTGTAGCTTGGAAATGAAACAAAACTATAAGAAAGGCTAGACAAAATCTCCATAAGGTGTTATAAACATGTAGGTTTCATTCTTTTAGTAATGAAATAGCTCAATCTGGATTTGGCTAAGTGCTATGTTGTCTTTTTCTTCACTGAAAGTAAAAGCTAGGAAGCTATTGTTCTTTGGGTGCAGAGACAATAACTTATTTAAAATCACAGAGTACTCTAAACACGCTTCAAATCATAAGTGAGGCTAATTTTGTTAAATCAGAAAGAATTATTGAGAAGACTGCTATAACTCCTCGGTCTTCCACTGAAACCAGTTCTTAAGGTCTATTCAAGGCAAACTGGCCTAGTAACACATTCTGTAGTGCTCACCCTCTGGAGTCAGAAAAACTCTAGGCTCTCATACTTTACTCTTTATATCTCCCTGCAATTCTTTGTTTGATCCTTTAATTAAATTGATTATGTTATAATTATCTCCTTGTAATGTCTTCATTTTATGATGATTTACTTTTGTTTCTCTGTGTGTATTGGTGTGTGTTTGTGTGCATGTTTGGATGCACAAGGATTGTAAGAAGGCATCAGATCCCTTCAGAGCTGCCGTTACAGTTGGTTGAGAGTCACCCTATATTGGTTCTGGGAATGGAATCAGGCCTTCTAAAAGAAAGCAAAGAATCTTTTAACTGGCCTTTTTTTTTTTTCAAATTGGCCAGTTGTTACCTTTACACATTACCTTGGTTGATTCCTTTTCCTTCAAAGGTCTTTCAAGTCTGTGGTTCTTGATATTTTTCATCTACAGTTATAAGAATTAAGATGTAACTGGCACAGATATACTGATGACCTTCCAAGAGCCCGAAGTTAAAATGCAGGTCCTAGGGATGGATGGTAGTGGGAACTGACCCAGGGTTTGAGGGTCCTTCTTCCCAGAGCTCTTTGTCCCTGGTTATCTGCCCTTAGGGGAACCTGAGGCCTCAAGCCCATCCTTTAACTCCTTTGCTGTGAGGTGAAGTATTTTAGCTACAATCTGCTTTTCTACCTTACAACAGGCTCACAGCAGTGAGGTCAAAAAGATCGCAGACCCCTCCAAAACTCTGAGTCAAACTAATCTTTTATGTGGCAAATAACAGTTCACAGGTAGAATGTTTTTCAAAGACACATGTAACTGGTTCTGATCTCCAGATCTGTAAAACCAAATAAATAAGCAAGCATGCTATAAGCCACAGCCCTCTTCCACATACATACTTAACTTTCCTATTTTATATTGGTTATCTAATGATCTTATTATAGTAACATGAAGTGACGAACTATTATTTGTGAATTATAGTTAGTAAACATATGAAACTGTTGACTTAATTATTCACATATATTCATCAATAATTATTTATTAATAGTAGTCATTATTAATAAGATTTAAGGTTGTGTTTAGATATATCAAAATCATCATGAAGGAAAGTTTCCTTGGCCTCACTGAATAGCTATATATTATATGTTACATATTACATATATTATGTAATATATGTTATATATAACATATATAATATAAAATATTATATCATATACTTTATCACATTAAAGTATATGTTATATATTATTTCATCCATATTGTGTAAGTTTTTAAAATAATATATATTATTGTAAGTATCATAATCAGTGAATACTATAGAAATAAGCATTCATATGCTATTTCTGTCTATATTTTCAATGGCTGAAAATTAAGACTCTGTTACCTTTTGCCAAGCAAATGATTGAAGAAATGTTCTAGAGAAATCTTGACTTGTTGGGACCATTCATCTTTACATACAAACGTGGTCATTGGAGAATGTATTCCAGAGAATATTTAGGCATCATTCCCTTCTCTCATCATCATCCTTTCACAAAACAGAAATTAGTGATGTAGTGTTTACTTCAAATGTAGGGAACAAAAAGCGATGATAACAAAAAAATAGGGAAGCGAATAGACTGATAGAAGAAAGACTGGCCTCAGTTGTTCTAGGCCCAGGCCAACACTTCAGGGAGCAAGCCTATCCTGCAGTTTTACAAATGTGGTCAAAGCAGAGGTCTGGTTGTAAAAATTAAGTCACATTATATGGAAGGTGAATGTTCTCAGAAGTTTAAGCAAACTAATTGGCCCTGTAAAAAAGTTCAGGGGAAACTGCTGATCAGTAACCTAATGCTTTAGAACTGCTTTTTACTCAAAATTATTGGTATCAAAAGAACTTGGCATACCACACCCACTTTCAAAATAAAGTCCTGCTTGCTTAGTATGCTTTTAACTTTTTGTTAAGATATTAAAATGTCACTCGTTCTTATAAATATTGTCCATCATAAGCTGAAGGATTCATCTACACATTCTGTGATACCCAGAAAACAAGTAAATCAAATCACAAATAGGAATTTTTCTTTGGGGTTTGGAAAATTAACTATAAGCCAAATACAAAGAAAAGTAGCCAGAGGATTATTTGAAATGGAGTTAGAAGTAGGAGACCCGGTATGAGGATATATGCTGATAGTCAAGTGGCTGAGGCAGGATGACATACGTGTGAACTTGGCATTATGCTGCTTGCAGATGTGATAAAATGCCTGACAAAAACAAGTTCAAGAAAGAAAGGTTTATCTCAGTGCATGGTTTCAGAGAAGTTAGTCTATCACTCCCACTCAGGCATAGTAGCCTGAGAATGATGTAGCTATTGATTTCACTTCTATGGGGGGGGGGGGAGAATGCTGGTTTTCTTGTTTGTTTGTTTGTTTGTTTGTTGCTTTCTCTTACTTCATACTGTAACAAAAGCTTATGGTCATCTTCAGGTAGATGCTTCATCTCTAGTAAACTCTGTAAACACCCTCACAGACTAACCCAGAGAGCATGCTGAATGTAGTCAGGCTGACAAGGAAGAATGTCTGTTGCAGTAACTTCGTTAGAACTTACAAGAGCAAATAAGCAAACAAGCAAAAAACAAACAAACAAACCCACATATGATGGAGATGCTAGATCCTCACACAAGAGAGACGCACAAAAAGTATGAAATGGAAAAAAATCATTATATAAAACATATGATGTTTGTTTTATGAATTTTATAATATGGTATTTTTCCATTACAATATTTAGACATTGGTTTGTCTAAGGGCTCTGTTAGGAATGTTCTCCTGTGTGCTCTCTCCTTTCTCTTTCATTCTCCCTGCCCTTTGCTTCTTTCCTTCCTTCCTTCCTCCATCCCTCTCACTCCTTACTCTTGTTCATATATCTGTTTATCCTCACTCCATGATTATTTTAAAAAAGGAGAAGAAAAAATGCAGAGATACATGAATATATCAAAAACCCCTTTAAGTTTTGAAGAAAGGAAGTCACATGTGAGACCTCTTTGTAGATCCTGATGTTCTAGGGATTTACCCTTGAAAGAATGGGGCACTCTGGCTTTTTTGGCTCAAAGTGTGAGTGTTTTTCTCCTCTGTCTTTTCCCATTCTAGCATTCCAGCTTTGCTTGAGGTACCAAAACTAATACTGGGATGGAGCTTCTGACTACATGATCCAAATAAAACTCTTTTTAAGTTAGTTGTTTCAGTTGTTTCATTATAATGCTAGAAAGATGATTCATAGAACTAGTATAATGCTCTTTTGATTTTTGTTTTGTTTTTGCTTTTGTGCTTCACATTATTTTGCATTCTTCTACCCAGAACAAGTGTCCACCTTGTATTTAGCATGTTAAAATCCACATCTAATTGTGTCCATAATTTCTGACTTTACAAACACAAATTAAATTTCAGACTCCTGATGGCAGTGCAATTCTAGACAAAGCTTCGAAGGAGTGCAGCATATTATACTAGTCAAATCAGGCTACAGCCTTGACTTGAAAAGTCTCGAAAGGCAACACAAGTAACTGTTGCTTTAGTTAATATTGCTCTGCTGGTTTCTCCTTCACATTTTCTTTTGGTCAAAGCGATTTCTCCTCAAACAAGCTGTCCCAATTTGCTCATATAGCACTCTAGTCGAATCAATAAGCTGCCTCCTGTGCCTCCTGTTGAAGCTAGAGAAATGCCACCAAGCAAGTTGGCTTATTCTTAAAATGATAATATTGCTCTTCCAAAGCATGTTTTAATATCCCTAAGAATCAATAAATTCTGTCTAAAGGGTATAGAACAGACTGAGGATTTAAACATCCACTCATGGAACTGAGTATTTTTTTTTCTCTCTGCGAGACATGGGTACAACAAGGGACACATGGCAGCAATGGGGATGGTAAAGTTAATCATAAAGGTAATCATGTGAATCCAAGCAGCATTCCCTCTGCAGCAGGCCACTAGTGCTTCTGACTGACAGGCTGTGCAGAGAGGCAGTGTGCAGCAAGATCAGCACCAAGGTTCCCTTCAGCTGCATCTGCAGCCTTGCTCTGTGGTGTACTGTAGAGCACTCAGTCTTAAACATGCACACATGTTCCCAGGCTTCATTTTATTCATTTCTTTATTTGTGATGGCCATTGGTATATTTTCCATGTTCTCTGTGTCCTAGGTAAGATAGGATAACAGTGATTAACACTGTATAACAGAGAGCTACTAAATCACTGAAGTCATGATATTGAGTCAGGCATTTATATTTACAAACACCAATGATAATCGTTTGCCTGAAACAAAAGTCCGATATCCTTTTGCTCTTTCCATGGTACATTGAAGATTAATTACATAAACCTAGAGAATAAATTTTTGATGAAGAAATTCATAATTCCAAACCACCATGTAAGTTTATGTGAATTCATGTGTGTATGTGTGGATATTAATGAACAGCTTATTCAGGTTGCTCCAAGTAAGGGGACATTTGTTAAAGCTCAGTTTATTATTTTTGTAGATAAACACTAAGCCTTGGGAAAGGATCATGATATATGGAAGTTAACCTAGACAATTTTACCTCTAAGCAAGAGAAAAATAACAGAAAAGTAAATTAGATATAGTAAACTACAATAGCTATCTCAAGGCCACAAGGGAAATAAAACAATATTCAGTGGATCAGATGAAAAAGGAAATCACTTTCAACAAAATAATACACAAAAAGAAGTTAGCACCATTGTAAGATATACTGTTTCTGTTTCAGGCTTCTCACCAAGCACCATAGCATTGAAAACAGATACATCCAGTAAAAAGAGAAGACAATGGAATGTGGTTATATCATCATTGCAGAATGGCATTCCAGTGGGTAGTGATATCTTGGGGAAATAGTCAAAGAACACTCAACTTTTTTTTTCCCCAAGACAGGGTTGATCTGTATAGCCCTGGCTGTCCTTAAACTCACCCTGAAGACCAGGCTGGCCTCAAACTCAGAAATCTGCCTGTCTCTGCCTCCTAAGTGCTGGGATTAAAGGTGTGTGCCACCACTCAACTCTTGTCACACATTATTACAATATAAATGAGTGTAGAACATTGGAAAGTACCGAAATGGACAGATGTCCATTTCAACTTAGATAGAACCTAAAGCTTTGTACAGTATATATTGTACACTTTCACCTTTGAAAGACCAATCTGACAACAACACGTTGAAATAAAAGAGAACGGCAGGGGGTTACTCTGTGAAAATACCTTTTGATGAAGATCATGTATGTGAAAGAGACTAGCAGCACAAGAAGTGAGGAGGATTTACCTAGAATGTACACAATGTGGTGGGAATTTGGTGTAGTGATCCTTTGAGGGTATGAATGGAGCTATTAACTGTACAAGAGAAATCAAGTTAGACTTATGAAGGCAAAATGGTGTATTGATTCAAATGTAGTTTTATTTTGTTTTGGGTTTGTTTTTCTTTGATTTTATTCATTCTTTCAGAGCCAGAGGCTCAGTGTGGAGTGGTGGATAGCCCAGAATCACTTTGCAGAAGAGGCTAGGCCCCAGTTCACATAGATCTGCCTACCTCTGTCTCATATGTGATAGAATTAAAGGAGTGTGCAAGCACACCCAGCCTCAATGAAATTTTTGAAGTTCTTGAAATATCTTAAAAGTGCAAAGATTAACAGGAAGATGAGTATTACAAGGCATACAGATTTTGAGTCATATACAAAGATGATTTTAAAAATGTATTGATGCATAATCCTGTTTTTATAAAAGTTATGTTTGAAGCCATGACATTGCTGTGAAAAAAATGAAAAGAATAACAGGAAAAAAGACATTATAGAGAATAAATAAGCTTAGTGTGGAGAGGAGGTAGAGCCTGAGTAGACACACTCTCTCTCTCAGGAAATGAAAGGAAAACCAAGAACTTCCCACTTGTCTCAGTAAATTCCAGACTTCCTGCAGGAAGAGGCCTGGGGCCATCTGATTTACAAAGTGGATCTTTGAAAACTTACACAACTTCTCTCAGATAGTGAAGATATAAATTAAGGGGAAAGAGGAGGAATTTGGGTAGGAACAGAAAATAGGGGGCAAAAGGGAGCACAACCACTTCAAGCAAGACTCTGGTGTGAAGGTGACACTCTCTGTGACAGAAGATGTCTACATATTTAAATAACTAAACAGATAAGTAAGTAGTAGTTGTGTCTGCCACTATGACAAAAGAGTAAGGGGTTTATGAGTATAGCAGCTGCCACATTTGAAGGTGACAAGAAATTTGGCTGGGCAGAGGGCTATCGTTCTCAAGACTGACAAAGTGATATTCTGGGAATGTTATGCAAGCCCATGAAAACAGACATAACTTCTGCCTACCTTCATATATGCTTGGTTTCTTTCTTTCTTTCTTTCTTTCTTTCTTTCTTTCTTTCTTTCTTTCTTTCTTTTTTTCTTTCTTTCTTTCTTTCTTTTTTTTTTTTTTTGAGACAGGGTTTCTCTGTGTAGCCTTGGCTGTCCTGGAACTCACTCTGTAGACCAGGCTGGCCTTGAACCCAGAAATCTGCCTGTCTCTGCCTCCCAGGTGCTGGGATTAAAGGCGTGCGTCACCACCGCCCAGCATATGCTTGGTTTTTATACTCCCATAAAAATTACTGTTTTACATAAATGTTGTAATTATTGTCTTTTCATGTTCTTTTTACATATAATAATCACTCATGAGAATCTATTAAAAAAAGATTCTGATTTGATATTTTGTTGATTTTTTTTCATTTCCTCATTGTAGAAGGTCAATGGCACAATTTTTACCCTTTTATGGATTAAAAAAGACATTAATGACACAATACTCATATGACAATAAATTACTATCATCCTTCCATGTAAAGGTTATTACTAACTTATTACTAAGCAGTAAAGCAAACAAAAGAAATGAATGGTTTTAGTAATATAATTTGATATCTCAAAAAACAATTATAAGAACATGAAGATAATTAACTGGTTATTTTTAGTAAGTTTGGAAACAGTGCATGGAAAATAACTATGAGATCCACTGGGCTTTCAATCCTTTAGGGAGAACAGGGAAATGTATTTGTGAATTTTCATTTAGCTGAGACAAATGAACATGGTGCATGGGGTGGTGTTTGGTCTTACCTTACTTTCCCTCAGCTTAGTGTCTAGAAAGTAATGGTTGGAGTGTCTTGCCTGAGTACTTCCTTTCACTTTTTGTTTATTTTACCTTTGCATTTTTCATCATTCTTCGGTGTCTTAGGAGAAATACACACCACAGAGAGATTTCAGAAGGCAAAACTGTCATGAAGGAGTGTGTAAACTCGAGGCACCTTCTGACTGTATCCTAGCTCAGGGGTGACACAGAACCTATTTCAGCTTTATGAAAGAAAAGCTATTTGACTTTCTGTTTGCTTGATGTATTAAGGTTAGTTATTTTATTCCCCAAGGTGTTATCTGTAAATGTCTGACTTTCTGATAAAACTTGTGCTGATTTCTTGGTGCGTCTCTTTTTCTTTTTTCGTTTTGAATATTTGAAGACTAGAACAAAATTCTTTCAGGGACTATTTTTTTTATGTGATGGCAAAGCTTCAGTAATTTCAGGGTTTAAAAGGGAATTCCACAAAATCTATACCTAGGAGCTAAAAGGCATGTGCGTGTTTTCAGGGAAAACATGAACAGCCAGAGGAGCATAAAGGTCCCAGGATGCAGAAATGAGCCAAAAGCTTCACCAAGAAGCCTGACCATACCCTACTCACTTGGGAGATGTCACAGTGTGCTAGAGGGGATGACTGCGCTTTCAAATCATGACAGACAGCATTTAGAGGCCTTTGTCAAATTTGGCTTCTGATTTTCTACAGTTTCTTGGAGATGTATGTTAATAGCACATTTTTGACTAAAACCCTCAGCACCAAGTAGCAATTTTCTCTGTGTATCCAATTATTGTAACATGCCTGTCTCCTAATTCTTGACACACAAACTGTTCCACCTGGGCCATGGTGTTCGTCTTCCACAGGCTGCGCTTGAAAGGGAAGTTAGAAGATTGGTGTTGATAGTTCTTTTTATAAGATGTGAGGATTTTTTTTTCTTGACATTGTAAAAATGAAGTGCAGTGATTCTGTACTACATGAAAGAACATCAGTTTTACAGGTAGAATTCGAGGGAATGCTGGTGTCAGGTTTCAATAACATCCTCAAGAGGGCACTGTCACCTGTTTTATATACTTTATCATTTCTGTTCTTTTATTTAGACCCCTGACAATATGTGAAGGGAGATTTTAATCTATTTTCATTGAGAATTTAACATTTCATCTTTTGTATCATGCACAGTGGTGTTATCTACAGCAACTCCTGTCTGTTCATTGTTACCATCCATGTACTGACTTGTATATCATTATACAAGCTTTACATTACTGACATTCCATAGGTTAACCCAGCTAGGCTAAAGAGTCCAGTCTAGGCTTGTTTCCTAAGCATCTAAGAAAAGATAGCCTCTAATACTGACTTTCCACTTGTCTAAGCTCATCTTACTTTCCACACTCCCTTTGTACATCCATGTTTGTTTGTGGAGTTCCACTGACAACAAGTAGCTTTACCAATTAAAGAAATGGAATGTGAACCAAGGACTTCTTTGGCTTGGGTCGTTGTGATGATTATGAGAGTGGTTTTGTAAAACCTTGGGCTGGCTTCGTTCATCTTACCTTTGCAAGTGCCTCCACTGGACGTGATCTTGTTAACAAGCTTGTAGTTTTCTACTTTAAGTGGTGGTTTTATACTTGAAAGTTTTTCAGAGTATGTATAATTCTTATATATTTATTAGGAAAAGCTTTTAATATATCCAGTTAAACATATCTTCTAAATAATACATGTGAACATATACCCAGTTTTATTGTATTTTGTGGTGATTGGTATTGTTGCTCAGACAAGCAGAAATATCTAAACTATAACAGTATAAACAGTTTACTGTGTTATTCTTTTAAATGACATTTATTTTCTAGTACAACAAACCATTCCTATTGCAAATACTTTTAAAGAAGGAAGACCAATTAATCATCACATATATTTCCACTGTGCAAAGAATTATCCATTATAAATGCAACATAGGGATTTTAAACAACATATGTACTGTTTAATTATTGTTAAAAAATAAAAGAGGTCAAACAGGTCACTATTGCTACCAAAACAATAATGATGTAAATAATGATGCTTATTGTAATTAATTCTGATAAGCTTAGGTTGTTAAAATTTAATGGTCTTAAGGTAACAAAACAACTTGAAAGGTTTAGTTTCTTTTTTCTTGTTTGATTTTTGAATAATCTTATTTTTCAAGCTGTTGAAATTTTCTCTTCTCGGTGGTTGCATAAAACAACTGGAAAAAAAGATGAAATGGCCTCTAATGTTCTGGAAGATTAGGCTGATGAATGACTTCATGTGGATTTCTTTTCTCAGCTGTTCTTGAGGACAAATATTCTAAACCAAGTGTGCTCAGCTTTATACACTGTGCTATGATGTAATTGCCAATTTGTAAGTTCAAAGTTCATGCTAGTGTTCTCAAAGCTTGGTCATCATGGCCTCCTTGGTTTTACTTCTGGCACCAGCAGCCAAACACACACAGCTGCACACTCTGGACAAATGCTTCCTGTGATGGGAGCTGCCATCCCAGCCTCCCACTGATTATCTCATTCCAATTGCTCCACAGGCATAGGACAATTGTCATTTTTTCCCTTTTCTAGATTCGTGTTTTAAGCTGTGCTCATTAGTAAAGAAAGAAATACAGAAAGGGCAAAGAGAGAGACTATGAAGTTAATATCTTAGATCGATTAGGGTTTGATTCAGTTCCTGAGTTTTCTCCAGAGTTTATCATTTGTGCACATTGAAACCAATGTGATTTGTAGCGTTCTGGTCTTATTACAATGGATGTCTCCTGTAAGGACAAAGACAACTATGCCAGACGCCTTTACCTGTAATGAAGCCATCTTGGTCATTCCTTTCTTGAGGCATTTATTTTAGTTGAAACTTACTCAAAGCCAGAAATATTTTCATTTATTGGAAAATGCATTTTGTTTAACCTTTACACATAAGCTTTAAAAGGTTTTTGTGTATGTGTGTGCAGGGCTACTGGCTGAATCCAAGGAGTATGCTTGGCCTATCCAGTGCTCTAACACTATGCTAGATGCTTTAGCCCTTAAACTATTCATTCCAAATGTCTTTGGCTCTGATAATGTATAATATTTGTGCCTGTATAATAATGTAGTTAAGAAGTTATTTGTGGAATGATGAGATGACATAAGTAAAAAAAAAAAGTGTTTACTGACTAGCCAGCCTACCTGAGTTTGACTCCTGGAACCCACATGGTGGAAAGAAATTACCGACTTCCAGATTCGCAAGTGATCACCTGGCCTCCGCATGTATGCCATGGCACCGCCCATAAATAAACAAACAGATGCAAAGACTACGTTATCTATCTGAACAATTGTTATGATACAGCACACCGTGTTATCATACAGTTCTATTTCTACTATTCAGGTAAGGATCTGTGCAGTGGTGTGCCTTTGGAATGGATGTGTAACAATTGAATAGGAGATAAAATAATTCATTTTGAGTTCAGTTTTGAAGATGCGGTGTTGTTAGGCAATGTATCCGGACTAATTGTGTTTATACTCAGTTCTACTAGAAAAACCTAAAGGGAGCCAAGGGTGGAGACCCATGCCTTTAATCCCAGCACTTGGGAGGTAAAACTGAGAGGATCTATGTGAGTTCAAGGTCATAATGATCTAAACAGAGATCTGGACATTCCTCACCACATCATAGTCCCAAACAAAACCAACAAAATAAGACATACACATACATACCCACTCTCACCAATGCATACAGCAACCCCCAACACACACAAACAACAAACAAAAACGAACAATGAAGAAACAAACAAAAAATCCATGTAACGAATAAAAAGTTAGTAATCAGAGAATCACAATTTAGGATATGTCCTGCTTTCGGTAGAGATTATGTTTTACTAGGACCTGAACATATTGACACTCTCTAATCCATGATAATATCATTATTACTAATCCTCAGGCTTGATGTCAGTTAGAATCTTTTCTTGTCAGTAGAATTCAAGGCTAATTTGCTGTGATTAGCATAGAATTATTTCACCAGCTTTCTGTTCATTTATGCAAGGACAGAGCCGTTCATTCCAATTCACTGAGTTTACAGGGGATGCCCACAGAAAGTCCTCAGAAACCACAAGCTTTCAGCAAAAATAGTTTATTTTTCCATATGCCTGATAGTGAGCTTTTCCAAAAAAGGCACCCCACTGGCACTGCTGAAAAGAGAGAGAGGCTAAGTGTGATTCCTTAAGAAGGGTTGTTGTAGCCACTCACAGCAAATGCACTTAACCCAGAACACTGCAAACACCTCTTCCATAGAGTCCAGTAAGAACATCATATCAAAATGCTACCCTCGCCAAGCCCCAAAATGGAAAAGAACAAAATACCCCTTGAGAATAAAAGGCCCTACAAGGAGAGAAACAGCAGTGATGGCAACTAGAATGCAGGGAAACACACAAACAGAAAAACTAGCTGTGGATGCAATTTAAAAGTGAAGGTTAATTTTGCCACTTGAAAGGAGTCTCGAGATAGGTAAGCCAGTGTGAGAATAGAGTTTCTTTGAGCATTGAGGCCACTGTGTTGGTGTGGGTAAGTATAACCCAGGCCTTAGCAAATTGTTGTAGGGCAGGAGATTCCACACTTTGAAAGTCATAGGTTTGTAGTATAAAGGAACAAGATATGGAGAGATGTGGACAGCCACAAACAAGGTACACTTTTTACTTGCTCAGTTATTTCTCTTTACTAGCTAGCAACAAGGGGATGGACATACATGGCCGCCTTTGTTTTAATCTATTAACTGTATTGCAGGTAACAGGGAACTTGACCCAAATTCAAAGCAAATTTATCCAAATACAATGAGTTTCCTCTATAGATTGCTTTGTGGTGGAAATATCAAAGGGATTGTGAACAGAGCTCTGATTTAGGACAGTTGTCTAGCACTCTTGAGATTGTGACCTTGGGGTGGCAAAAACCTCAAATAACAAAACCAAAATGAAACTGTCTTTTCCTTTAAATAGCCCTACTTTCAGTAATCTAGTGTTTAACCTGAAACCATCATCCTAAGTGAAAATTGCTCATTAAGAAATATGAATCCAGCAAATGACTCCAGTGAGAGGAGCCATACATAGCAAGCACAAGTGTGTCCACAGACTGTGCATGTGCAGTAGAATAGAAAGACCTTTGTTCCTGAAACACTGCAAACTTTGTTGAATTGGATGAGCTGCTGCTACTGCCAGTGTCTGACTGCATGACATAGCTGTCATTGGAACCCCTGTGTAAGACTGCATTTCAGAGTGCTTTAAGGAGACAAAGGAATATAATGTAATCAGATCTTTCCTCCTAAAACGCAGACAGATTTTATGATAGTTTTCATTTTATTCTATTTTGAATGATTCAATATAAGCAAATGTATTATGGGAGCATAAAGTAGTGCTGTACTTATATATGATGTAAAATAATAAAGTTAAGCTAGTTGGTATTACTATCACCTTAAAAACATAACTTTTGGTGATTAAAACTTTGGAAGTTTATTCTTAGCAGTAGTAAAGTTAGTTGTATTCCTGATTATCTATATTTGGCATGCTGGGCTTTTGATGTAAAAAGAGAACATTAAGCCTTCTTTGTCTTATCTAGTTTAAGATATTTACTCTTTACCTATCAACATTGTCCATGGCTCTTCAGCAGGTCCTGGATTCTGGCAAGCACCATCTTCTACTGCTTCTCTGTGCTATTATTAGATCCCATAAGTGAGAGAGAATGGGTGCTACTTATCATTTATCTCATTGTGAGTGGCTTGTTTTGGTTAGAGTAAGATCCAGATCCATTCATACTATCACAAAAGACAGAAATTTTATTGTTTTAAGACTAAATAATATTTTCCTATGTACATTTAGCACATTTCTCTATCCACTCATAGCTTGATAGACATACAGGATTAATTAATGGCTTGTTAGTATAAGACGTGTGAATATGTGCTATAGACAGCTGGCATGAGCACTAATTTCATCTATTTGTAGTATATACCCAGAAATGTGTAATTTTGGGGGTAGGAAATCATGCTGGTTTCCTAAAAGTTGAAGCTGTTGTTTGATTTTATTTTCATGCATTTTTCTACTGTTTCTTAGTTTTCTTTTCAATGTCATTAACTCAGACCTTTTTTTCCATCCAAACTCTAAAATTCAGGTTACCTTCTGCTGACTCTCTTCTGTATCTCCCACCTTCTGTATTCTTTATTTACTGGGCTTATTGTGCTTTGCATATCGACACCCACTTGCTATTTACCACTTATCAACCATGATTTTATTTCATGCTTCCATGTATTTATGATTTATTCCTATAGCTAAAATTTATTTTTTAGGGTTTAGTAGCTATATTTCATCATGCTTGATAATTCCGCATTACATTTAACAAAATGCATTAACATTGCTAAACTATAAAACTAAACTTTAATGACTCTGGAGTGATTTTCAACAATAGCAATGATAAAGTTCATACTGAAAACAGTTAAAGCTTCTGGACCCTGGAACAATGTTTACTTCAGTAAAGTAAACAAATGCTTACAAGAAGCATTTGTACAATCAACCTGAAGAGAGTGTGTTCAGGTTTATATGTATAAAAGAGTAACTCTTCATAGTAAAGCTAGGATTCTACAGGCAGCAAGAGATACAGATTAATCTCATTATGAAATTATACTTCATAGAAGGAGCATGGCTGTAGATTTAACAATGCCAACTTTAAAATATGAAACATTGTATATATAAAACTTCTCCCTTCAAAATATAATGCTAGATTTGTATATAAAACACTGTTTCGAGTTTTGAAAAATTATGGAAACAAATATTGATTTGGGGGG